>KQ987748.1:2114-13017 GCA_001598015.1 Dorcoceras hygrometricum
GGGATTGGGTGAGACCCCGATGCATGTAGGAGTCGATGCATCGTTGTCGAGAATTCATCGCTCGCAGACATGCGTGGATATCCTATGCTATCTGAGGGGATAATAGTGTATAAATCTCTGGCCAGAGTACTAGAAGTGTTTTTGGTAAATGTGTTTACCTAGTTACACTCGCGATGTCACTATTTGATCTCCAAGATGTATGCATAGCTATCGGATCTATAGCGACTCTCGATTTACCAATGGTCGTTGATCTGATCGGGATATATGGATTGAAAGGACCGTACTGTACGCTAACCACGACCAACTGGTTCTTGCAGGCACTATCAGTGATACCTAGGGGATCATGGGGCGATGTTGCTAGACGCTTTACCATGATCCGATGGGCAAGTCCGGAATTGTGATTCCGAAGCCACAATGGTTGTGGGCTCACGACTAGCTGTATCCCTGAACCATTGAGGGTCACACAAGTACTAGATTCGAGATTACCACACGGATACTCAGCTCAATGTGTTGAGCACGAGAAGAGGATTTTGGGGAGTTCGACTTCCTAAAAGTCAACAGGGGTCAAACCGGGGTTTCCCGCTGTTGAGGGGCAAAACGATCATTCTGCAATTTAGGGTTAGATGATCTGAAAAATTATTTTTCACATCATAACATTCAGTTTTGGAAATTGAGTCGATCGGTCCGATCTGATCAACGATCGGAGCTACGATGAAGTCGCAACGATGGATATCGTCATTTGGACCCGGGCCCGTTGGGACGGTCCAAGTTCATCATTAAGTCTATTTAATTAGACTTAATAACTTCATTGTACACACGACATTACACAACCTAACCCTAATAGTGCAAACCGTCGCCTCTCCTCTCTAAAAGCGCCACCGCCGCCGCCGCCTCCACGCGCCGCCGCCGCCTCCACGCGCCGCCGCCGCCGCCGCCTCTTCCTCGCCGGAAAATTGTTTCCGGCCAATTCGACGAGGAGAATCCGTTCGTGCTGATCTCGTCAGTCCTTCTAGTGCAGGCTGACGAAGGAGTCTCGTTTCTGGTCATGGACCGGATTGGCGGTTTCTACCGCAATCTACCGAGAAGAGCCGACGTTATTGTAACTACGGTTGGAGCCAGGCACAAGTGCCAGCAAGGTAGTGGTTTTGAACCCCCTATGAATGTCGATAACTGTTATTGAATTTTTCGTATTGATCGTCTCCCGGCTGTTAATTCTTGTTCTTCCGCTGCCTCGCCGGGGGGCGGATCCGGATCCCCAACATGATGTTATTTGCAAGAACCAGTTGATCATGGTTAGTGTACAGTACGGTCCTTTAATCTCAAATATCTGGATCGAATCAACGATCATTGGTAAATCGAGAGTCTCTAGAGTTTCGATAGCTATGCATACATACATCTTGGAGATCAAATAGTGGCACCCCATGTGCTACTAGATAAACCTATTTACCTAAAGCACATCTAGTACTCTAGCCAGAGATTTGTCACACTATTATCTCCTCAGATAACATATGATATCCACGCACTAAGGCGAGCAGTGAATCCTCGATAGCAAATCATCGACTCCTACATGCATTGTGACCTCACCCAACCTCACAACTTGATGACCCTAATAGAGTCGATAAACGAGTCAAAGTGAGGCGGCTAGGATGTAGAGTGTCAATGATGTTTCGAGTAGTGAGGACTAATATGTACAACTAAGACCTCAGACTTAATCCACTCGACAAATGATAACCACTTGAAAAGTCTGAACGAGGGTAGTTTGATAGATCACCAGGTCACTATTCATCTACATGCTCAGAACATCTCTATGTTCCTTACCAATGAAACGTGGTACTTTGCATCGCAGATGCTAGTCTAAATCTCGGGTGCCCTTATCCTATTTTGGACGGTTCAATCAAGTAGGAGCTTATTTAGAACACACAGTGACTATTAGATGTGTTTCATGATATCCATCGTGTCAGGCCTCGTGCTCACAACGAATAAACACATGCGGAAGCTAACAAAAAGTGGGTAAAATTTTCGCTTTTAGGCCCGACGGTTTAAAACGATATAAGTTAAAATAATGCGATACTCAAAATAAGATCCCAGTTTAAAACCAATAAGGCAACCTGCCAACAAATAATAGCATACAGTACAAAGAAAACATGTATCAGACTCCAAACACTGGATACAAGGACAAAGCACAGGGCATCCCCTGGCATAACTGATACATATATATACGTATGCTATAGGCGACTGGGACACACTAGCCACCTCCCGGGGCACCACCAGCTGGGCTAAAACCACGACCAGCTGTATTACCTGGGTTTCCTGCAAATACACAAACACGGAAACAAACCAAGCCCCGGAGGGACATGGGGTCAAACCCCAGTACGGAGAGCAACTATAAATCAGCAATAAGCAGCAAGAATAAAATGCAGATGCTATGCATGAGATGCTGGACAACAACCCAAAGAATCCAACCGGAAAGGAAGTCTAAGCACAGCTCGACTGAATCTGCAACAAATGGTGGCCACTGGGTGTGTTCCAAGTGTGGTAGCTAACCACTCGCCCAGACACACACCCGAATACCAGATGTAACAACAACTTCCCTGCTGTTGTCCTACCTATGCACTGTGGTAGTTAGCCACTCGGTGCATAGAGACTAACAAAACCCAGCAGGGAAAATGAGAGTGCGGTATTGCCGCTCGCCCTCGAACCTGGTAAGAAAACAGAACAACAACGAAGCAACGATGGCTAAAGAAAGATGAAAATGCGTGTATGCACATGCTGGACAACAACAAGCATATCAACATATGCGCAACAATAACAAAACCAGCAACATACGAAGGCTACCTGCGCGCACAACACACGAACAGGAATAAGTTCTGCCTCCTCACGATCTCTCCCTGGACAACCCGTAGCTTCCAAGATCGGTATAGGATGAAAGAGCTCTTCGAGAGAAGTCCAACGCTACCTCGAATGTGAAAAACGGTGGCCGGAATCAACGGGAAAAGGCCGGAGAAGGTTACGGTGAACAGTGACTAGGGTTTGAAAAACAGAGAACGAAGTCGAGAGAAATATTTCTAAGTATGGAATCCGATCAAATGCAACGAAGCCAACGCTTCTAATAATAGGCGCAAGAGATCTGTTTAAATGAATCACCGACACAACAGATCTCACAAACTATCGCTAAAACAACGTATTCCTAAAAACGACGTCGCCACACTTAGAAGAAAAGAGAGGTCTGGCCTAAATCGCTGAAATCTGAAAATACGCTAACACAAAGCCAAAACCGCGGACGGATCTGCTTACGTCACCAAAGCTGTTCGCTAAACCAATCGCGCGCACACCACAGATCTTCCTACGTCATCAAGTCTGTTCGAACATTACACATGCCTCAACAAACAGATCTCTCCAAAACGGCGACGTACTGAGACCAGATCTCTCGAGCAGCAACGCTTGCGTCAGCCACACGACGACAACACACGCTGCTGACGTCATGAGATCTACCAACAGCTTTTCACCCAACAGACTCAAACCAGCAATGCTTACGTCATCCATGCAAAGCAACCACGAAATGCTGACGTCATCAAAGCTGCTTACAGATCTCACCAAAATCAAACAGATCTGCTACTAAATTTCACCAAAATTCGAAAATCTCAAACTTTCAAGAAATGCTCCACATACGATTCTCAACTCGAAAGTGAAACCCAAACATTCACAATTAAATCTGAATCACCAGAGATCGCTAAAACACGATTAATTCAACAATTAATCCTTAATACGAATTCAGGTCTCACATTTCTCCCCCACTAAAAAGGATTTCGTCCTCGAAATCAAACAACAATCCAACTACTAAAACACAGCAGCACGAAACAAACAAGAACTCGCCTAACACAGGCCAAGAGTTCAAGATAACTGAGCAAACAATTTACATAAACTAGGGAAGAAATACAACTAAAAGCTACAAACTACTGGAAAATATAGCCCAAAGGCTATTCAAACAGATGCGGCCACTCGCGCTGCATCTTTTCTTCCAGTTCCCAAGTAGCTTCTTCTCTTCCGTGCTTGCTCCACTGCACCATTACCAACGGAATGGTCTTATTCCTCAACTGCTTCTCCTTTCTGCCAAGGATCATCGAATCCACTATAACATCTAGCATGGACTATAGTGCATTGAAGGTCGTTATCCAACAATTTTATACAATAAAAACAAAGATAAATAATGTCATGTAAATATAAATTATATGAATAAAGATCTTTATTACAGTAGGGTCAACAAAAGACCACTACCAACAGTTGCCTAGCTGGCACCTATTCTAACAGGTAATGGTAAGATTGATCTCTAAGGGAATTGAGAGCACTAGCAGTTAGACACGCACCTCAACTCATGGGTCTAACAGCCCAACCCTAACACATATAATAGGCGCACTCTGCGCTACCACATTATAAGAAAATAAAATTGCACCTTGGCTAATAGCTATAACTTTTGGCCTAGTGGTAAAAGCTTGATCCTAGAAATTGAAATCACAGCGAGGTCAGGGGTTCGAGTCTCCCAAGAAGCATTTTCTATACTTCTTTGACAGGGGGGGGGAGGTTTGTTGAGTTAAACGTACATGAGTGAGAGCAGTACTGGGATGAGTGACATCCTGTGAAGTTCTCGTACGTCAAGCTGCTGACATTGCGCCGTTTGATCTGGTTGGCCATGTGGGTTATAAAGTGTGATGCCAGATCTTAACGGATAATACTATCTCTGCTAGGGAGATGACCGACGATAGGGCAAGGATAAAACTGATCTCTAAAGGAATTGAGACAACACCAGCAGTTAGACACGCACCTCCCCGGACTCATAGGCCTAACAGCCCAACTCTAACGCATGCAATATGTGCACTCTGCGCTGCCACATTATAAGAAAATAAAGTTGCACATTGGCTAACAACTATAACTTTTGGGCTAGAGGTAAGCGCTTGATCTTAACACTTAGCCTCTAATACCATTTTCAAATACCATTTCAAGAAAAAAGAAAATGATTAAGGGTAATTTTGGATAATTATTGAAAATAATTTGACCAACGGGAGTTATATAGTATCCTTGTACCCGGCCCGAATTCATTGTGCCAATCTGAAACAAAAACCTATATTTCATCCCAAAGTCGTCACATTTATGATATTCTCGAATAAGTTTGAATCCATGGAGAACTTGTGATATCTGACGTCTATTGTTGTATAGTGAGTAGCGAACTTCCAATTCAACACAACTAACAAGTCAATCCAGAGATTTTGATGTAATTTGGGGATGATGATTTTTCTAATCTCACTTAAAAAAAATCAATCTAGAAAAAAGAAAAGGAGACTTAAGGGGAAAAAATATGCCATTCAACCAGAAATTTCAATCCAACGGCTAACAATAATCTTCTACGATATGAGCGATCCAGATGATTAGAGGAAGGAATCAACGACCCGGAATTTCTTCATCGTCATAAAGTTGTGATTCCACTTTACCTAAATTGAATTAAATTTCTACAGTATGTTATAGACAGAGTTTCTTTTCAAAATCACGCTTGATTTTCGTCAATTCTACCTCTCTCGTTCACTCTGTGCTGCAGGTACGATCAATTTGTACTTTTTTTTTGGAGTTCTAAATACAGATGTGTTGCGTTGTTGTTGTAAGATTTACTATATCTGTTTTCAATTTCAGTTGTCTGATTGATTTATAGTTAGCCCTTTGGCCCATGTTTTACAATCACGATGTTTTTGAAATCGAATCCCCTTGATTTGGAACATGTTTCGCTTCAATTTATGTTGAGAGGATTATGATAAGAAGCTGAGTTCTGCGGAGGTACGAAATAATCATGTTGCGGAGTTGTGACATGACATGAGAAGAAATTCTTGATCTTATGCATTTGGGATCTTTTGTTTGTGAAGTTCTTTGAAATGGAAGTACTTTCATTGAAAAGATGTGAACTTTAGGTGGAGATTTTATAAGGTTATGTAGTCTTGTTGAGATACTTGAGTAGGTAGTGAGTCTCTCGAAGGAAGATTTTGCAGGAACATTATTCATTATAACAATGAACCGTCCGCACTCAGTGACTTATTATTATTGTTGTGAACATTTACTTATGAAGAAAATACTCTGATTGATGGACATTGGATCACATTTGACGTTTTGATAATTTGGAAACCGCATGTTTTATCAACTCCATTTCACTTCATGTGGAATCTGTTGGTGATGTTGCTAATTTACTAGCTTGTTTATTATTTCTTTTCTTCCTCTATCTTCCTAGGTAGAAAAATAGTGAAAGATGACTGATGAAGTTGAGTATCGATGCTTTGTGGGTAATCTCTCATGGTCAACATCTGATCGAGGTCTAAAAGCAGCGTTTGAGAAGTTTGGAAATCTTCTTGAGGCAAAGGTTATGAATTATTTAATGCATTGAATTTTTCATTTTATTCTCCTTTAACACCTGAGTCCATAGGGTTGAGTGTGGTGCTAAATAGACCTTTGATCATAATCTTTTTAAATCATATCTCAAAGAAGAAGAAAGTGACTAAGTTTGATGTTGCTGTCATATTTGTGAGTTTCAAAAATCAACTCTCTTTTCCACTGTTAGGAAGAAATTACTCTCTATTTGACTTCATGTTTGCTTAACTTTCAATTTTATTTCCAGAGGAACTTGGGTCTTTGCTCTTGTATCCTCCAACAAATCTGTCCTAACAAACAAATTGAAATTATTCTTTGTTGTCTCTCCACCATGCATTAAACTCCACTCCTCTACTTCCCAGCTGTTACAGATAAATTAAGGGCCAAGGAGGAAATAAGTTGGTGACCAACATCTTGCGAGTATAGATATATAGTTCAATATTTTGAATTCCTCTTTCATCATCCTTAAATCTTGGGTTAATGAGGAGGATAGTGTCTCTTCACTTTGTTTCTGGTGATATTTTTTGGGGAACACTTGGTATAAGATACCTTCCCGTTTTTCTTTTTATCGATGAAATTTAATGTCTTGTTGAGAGCATGAAATAATTGCTTTGTTCAAAGAGGACACAAGCTTCTTATCATGAGTGGTCCATTTTTGAACGATATAGGTGGTTATTGAAAAGGACACTGGGCGTTCCCGTGGTTTTGGATTCGTCACTTTTGATGAAAAGCAAGCGATGGAAAAGGCCATTGAAGGCATGAATGGTATTGATTTGGATGGAAGAAACATAACTGTGGATAGATCTTCTTCTAACCAAGGGTCAGGAAGAGAATATGATGACAATCACTCACGTGACCGTAATCGAGGTCGTGATCGTGACCGAGGACGGGAGTTTGGAAGAGGACGTGGTGGTGGTGGTGGTGGTGGTGGTGGTGGTGGTGGTGGTGGGGGAGAGTGCTTTAAGTGTGGAAAGCCTGGGCACTTTGCCAGGGAGTGTCCTAGTGACGGGGCTAGTGGAGGAAGGATATGGGGGGCAGGGGACGATCGATATGGAGGCAGTGGTGGTAGCCGAGGTGGTAGTCGTTATGGTCCTGATCGCAATGGAGATCGCTTTTGTGGCCGCAACAGGGATAATGATGGTCGTGGAGGGGGTGATCGATACGGTCGTGACCGAGCTGGCCCATATGACCGCCGAGGAGGCGGAGGTTACTGACACAGGTAATTTGCAGCTTATCTTATATGCAATTTTTTGGGAATTCTGTGTTTCCAATCTTCAGTAGCTTGTGGGTTATTGATGAGCTAATGTCCCGTCACAGATGAAGATTTTGGGATCCTGTGGCTTATGATGCTGCCATAACATGAAGAGTTCTCCTGAAATGTTGGTGATACAAGACAGTTTGATGTGTGAAACCTGGTGCTAAGTGTACTATGTTGTGTTCGAAACGATGTTCTCCCCTTGTGTTTCCCTGGGACCTTTTACTTGTTTGAGTGCAAATTTCGAATCTGATCTCACGTTTTGAATGCTATGTTGCAACTGTGGTTGTCCGCTTTCATGCCAAACTACCTAAACGCTGCTGAATTCTTTTAACACGACGACGAATGCTCACGTTTACGGAGTTATTTTTCTTTGGGAAATGAGGTCAAAATTTGTAATGTGCTCTGTATAATTGCTATACACGTACCTTCTCTTCAAACTACCCATAAAGGTAAAATGTGTTTGGCAGGTAAATATTTCCCTTGGTTCTTTTGTTTATCTTATGTTAACCATCAAAAGTGTGCTTGATTGTCGGTTACGGTATTAATGATGTTAAACATTTGACAGGACACCTGGTTTTTTGGCTGTTTTGGAAAGTTTGATGATTGGCTTGCTTTTGCTATTTGGATCAAATTAACATAATTAAAGTTGAAAAAATGCCTTTTGGATTGAGATAAGCATGGCTCCAGTATCTTCGTCATTAGTAGCACTTGTCTTATATGAGGTGTGAAGAGTTTCTTCTCATAAACTGAGGCCAGTTTCTGTTGATAATCTTCAAGACATAGCAACTGCTGTCTCTTGCTTCACTCCGGTTCTCTGTGATCTTGGGAAAAGATCAGTTTTCTGTTTCTTTTGTCCTTCGTGTCTCGGAGATTTGAGATGTATTTGTTTCAAGTTGCAGCACCATCCGCACCTTTTGACGTCAGGTTTGATGGAGGAGTTGAATTGTGCTGTATGCTGGATTGAAAAAACCCGACTCCTGGGGTCCTGCTCTATATAAGATATATTTGTCTCTCCTGCCACTTCTTTATGTTCTCTCCCCACTTTTGGATATGGTGATCATAATTTGAAACTGCTCAATTACTGCTATAGGATCCAGTTAGCTCTCTTCTCTGTTTGATCCTACGAAAACCATAAATGAGATGCTTGTGAATCAAGTGCAAATCCACTGGGATACACAAATGACAGAACAAGCCCAGAAGTTCTTTTAAGTCACCCACCGGAATTCGTTTCGCACCCTCAAATTAAGTTCTGGTTTCAATCCCTGATTATCTTTCTTTTTTGTTTTGCATGCGCTGAATGTCATTTATCCCCTTAAAAGTTGTCCTTGGATTACACTCTCATTTTTTTATGAATACATTCTCAATGAAAACATGCCTCTCCCATTTGTGAAAAGAGATTTTTCCATATTTGAGTTGTGGCTTTGCTCCGCCTTCTATGTAAATTGGCTTTTCTATTTTACTATTATTGCTGTTATCTTTTATATTCTATGTTATGAAACTGCTGTCGGTTCACTGGTTCGTTTATTTCAAAACCCACTTTGTATTCATTTAGGCAGTAAATCTTTCTTTAGCTTTATTTTTATCATAGCAGATTGTAATATGGATATTATTACCAATCAAATCATCGTCGTAATCTCTTATCTATGTGCTGTTATTAATATTTTCATATTTTACCTGAACGTATTATTTGTGATTTTATTTAAGATACATATGTGAACAAAGAGAATATATTACTTGCTAACAAAACCATGATCACTTTACAACGAACACGAGTTCTTTTAATGTTTATTCACTTGTATATGTTACACCAGCAATAAGTAGACAATAAACAAGAACAAGACGACAGCCATATCACTTCTTTAAAGTGAATGGTATCAAATTGTAAAATATTAGTTTTTATTTTTTTAAAAATGAACAGTATAACTAATATATATATATATATATATATATAAACAACAGTTTTATATAAACACACCTATCCGACAAAAATATATAATTAATATAAATTTCTGCTGACGGGGCCGGCCCGACAATTCAATTAATCTTTGTCCATTTGTTCTTCAAAGTGGCATGTCCACTTCTGCACAAGTTCCTGTCCGAAAGAATGCATGAACTCATATCCTGCCTTCCCATTATACCTCAATAATCTTTTATAAATAAATTAAAGGATAAATTCTGTTTAATTAGAATTCATGGTTCAAGGGTCCGGGCTGAACAACTTTTGAATCCATATAGCTTCCTTACAAGACTGAGTAATTGTTATGTTGGATTTGGAAACATATCAGATATTGTTTTGATGAACTCAAAATTGCTAATATGCTACTGCTAATTTAATTGAGTGTGCAGACCTCACTGGAAGCAGACCAGATCACATCAAAGCTGTTGACTGAAAAACTGTGTAGTATAAACGAAAAACTAAGCTCAGTTGAGAAGAAATGCAGATCAGTTCAGAGCCTAGAAGAGTAGTTCAGTCCAAAGCAGTTCAAATGAAATGAGAATAGAGCAACTCAGAGATATTAGAAGTGCATATCAGTATAGAGCAGACAAAACATTTTAAATCAACACAGAACAGATATAACAACTCAAGCATAGCTCAGAACCGTTAAGCATATAATAGAACATCGTGGAACATTTAAGATAGGAACATTTCAGAACAAAATAGGTTCACTCAGTGAACAAGAGCATATCAGTCAAGAGCAGAACAAGAGCAGTATAGTTCAGATAGAAGATCGGTATAGTTCTGTGTACAGATCAGATCGGGGCTACACAACATATTGTTAGAGTAGATGCCCAACTAGCCAACTTGTGGCGTGTGGGTTTTATAGACTCTTGTACAAACAGTCTTTATATATGATATTCGCATTTACTTATATGGCGTTCTTTACTTTCATTATGTGTGTAATGATTTACAATTGCGTTGAGTAAAGACCTAGAATAAAGCGTATGTAGATGTGATAGTGGGTATGACGGCTATCATGAAACACATCTAATAGTTAGAGTAGATGTCCAACTAGCCAACTTGTGGCGTGTGGGTTTTATAGACTCTTGTACAAACAGTCTTTATATATGATATTCGCATTTACTTATATGGCGTTCTTTACTTTCATTATGTGTGTAATGATTTACAATTGCGTTGAGTAAAGACCTAGAATGCACTAAAGCGTATGTTAGATGTGATAGTGGGTAAACACATCTAATAGTCGCTGTGCATTCTGAACATGTTCCTAGTCGATTGGGCCGTCA
>KQ987748.1:20947-94653 GCA_001598015.1 Dorcoceras hygrometricum
ATTGTTAGAGTAGATGCCCAACTAGCCAACTTGTGGCGTGTGGGTTTTATAGACTCTTGTACAAACAGTCTTTATATATGATATTCGCATTTACTTATATGGCGTTCTTTACTTTCATTATGTGTGTAATGATTTACAATTGCGTTGAGTAAAGACCTAGAATGCACTAAAGCGTATGTTAGATGTGATAGTGGGTAAACACATCTAATAGTCGCTGTGCATTCTGAACATGTTCCTAGTCGATTGGGCCGTCAAAATGAGGATAAGGCCGCCCGAGTTCGAGACTAGTATCTGCGATGCGAAGTACCATGTTTCATTGGTAGGGAACATTGTGATGTTCTGAGCATGCCGATAGATAGTGACCTGGTGATCTATCGAACTACCCTCGTTCGGACTTTCCAAGTGGTTACCATTTGTCGAGTGGATAAGTCCGAGGTCTTGGTTGTACTGATTAGTCCTCACGACTCGAAACGCCATTGAGACTCTACATGATAGGCGTCTCACTTTGACCCGTTTTCCGACTCACTTGGGGTCATAAGGCGTCGGGATTGGGTGAGACCCCGATGCATGTAGGAGTCGATGCATCGTTGTCAAGGATTCACCGCTCACAGACATGCGTGGATATCCTATGCTATCTGAGGGGATAATAGTGTATAAATCTCTGGCCAGAGTACTAGAAATGTATTAGGTAAATGTGTTTACCTAGTTACACTCGCGATGTCACTATTCGATCTCCAAGATGTATGCATAGATATCGGATCTATAGCGACTCTCGATTTACCAATGGTCGTTGATCTGATCGGGATATATGGATTGAAAGGACCGTACCGTACGCTAACCACGACCGACTGGTTCTTGCAGGCACTATCAGTGATACCTAGGGGATCATGGGGCGATGTTGCTAGACGCTTTACCATGATCCGTTGAGCAGGTCCGGAATTGTGATTCCGGAGCCACAATGGTTGTGGGCCCACGGCTAGCTGTATCCCTGAACCATTGAGGGTCACACAAGTACTAGATTCGAGATTCCCGCACGGATACTCAGCTCAATGTGTTGAGCACGAGAAGAGGATTTCGGGAAGTGCGACTTCCTAAAATTCAACAGGGGTCAAACCGGGGTTTCCCGCTGTTGAGGGGCAAAACGGTCATTTTGCACTGGGGTTCTGAAAAATGGTTTTTCAGATTATATTATTCAGTTTCGGAAACTAAGTCGATCGGTCCGATCTGATCGGCGATCGGAGTTACGATGAAGTCTCGGTGGTGGAGATGAACTGAATGTTCATTGTTGGACCGGGCCCGTTGGGCCGGTCCAATTCCAACACTTAATCTATTTAAATGTATTAAGAGACTTGATTATGCATAACTCTCACAACTTGACCTAACCCTAGCACTAAATACCGCCGCCTCCTTCCCTTCTCAAATTGCGCCGCCATCGCCGCCCACGCGCCGCCGCCGATCTTCGCCGGAAATTTGTTTCCGGCCGATTCGATGAGGAGAATCCGTTCGTGCAAGAATTCGTCAGTGCTTCTAGTGCAGCCTGACGAAGGAGTCTCGGTTCTGGTCGTGGACCGGATTGGCGATTATCTACCGCAATCTACCGAGAAGAACTGGGTTCTTGTAATTCCGGTTGGAGCCAGGCACAAGTGCCAGCAAGGTATTCGTTTTGAACGCCCTATGAATGACGATATTTGTATTGTCTGTTTTTCGTATTGATCGTCTCCCGGCTGTATTTATTGTTCTTACGCTGCCTCGCCGGGGGGCGGATCCGGATCCCCAACACATATCAGTTCATATAAGAAGAGAAGAGCTTAATCGAAAAGAACAAATCAGAGTAGAGTCCATATCAGATCAGCACAGACTATCAGTTCAGAACAGACAAAGCAGTTTGAACTAGCTTTATTCAAACAGATCATACAGGTCCAAACTAATTTGTTCCGATACGTCTACATCAGTTCAGTAGAAGTACAAATATCACAAATAGCCTCACCTACTCTTGTACGAAGAAAGGACAACAGGTACATAATGTCAGAAACATTACAGAAGCTTTTCAACAGACGATAAAAATATATCAGAGGCTATAAATACAAGTTGAACTGATGAATAAGGTAGAGTTTAGGAGAGTCATCCATGTGAGACCAAAGAGAACTCTCAAAGCTGCTTGTGTACATAGAGTGCCAATTCGGGTAAGAAACGAATAAAAAACTGTGCACCAGCATATATCGTCGTAATACCCAAAAATCATGAAGAAGAGGATGCTTTTGAGTGTTTGCACTGTAATAGTTTAATTCTCACGCACACACACAGATTCACTCACAAATATTGAGGGATGAGCTGAATAAATTAGATAAGTGAATCACAAAAAAAATCAAATCAATTAGTCTTCTCACTAAGACAATAAACATGTGCACGGTGACTAAGTATAAGGGAATCAGTTTGTGCAGTGGGTAAGTTCAAACTAATGTGGGTTTGAACAATCTGATATTGAAATCAAAGTATTCTAGTGGAGCCTTCTAGTTTGGAAGAAGGAGAGACGTAGAAGATGTTGCCTTCGAACTTCCAGAAACAAATCGTAGCTTACTGATTTAATTGTTTTCTGCATTCATGTTTTAACTGTTGTAAACTGAATTTTAAGTTTTCAATTTTCAAAGAGTACTTCGGGTTATTTCCAAATGATATTTCAGACCAGACCCGATCTACTTATCAGTGCTTAATATCTTTCAAGAACAGGAGCTATTGCAGCTCCAGACTGATTTCAGATCACGTCAGGCTATGCATGTTGTTTGTCTTAAACTGTTAAAATGCACACTGACAGCGGCCCCTGTCACCCCCAAGCACGGGCGCGATCTGATTCAATTTTAGATTAGATCGCCCGATGCGTTCTATTATCAAGTTTCCCGTCCGTGTAAAATTTTTCAACAAGTGGCATCAGAGCAATCTGATCCTATTTTTTATCCCCACATGCCATGTATTCTGGTTTGTTGTATATAACTCCACATCTGTCTGTAGTTTTGAAACCCGACTTACTACACCTCTCACAAGTATAAAACAAACCAGTAATAGATTTTATTTTATCCGGATCACGTGCATAATCTTAATCAATGCAGCCCTTGAGTGTCAAATCCGATCCTCCAAAATATAGTGCAGTATATGGTTTCCTTAATGTATCTAAAGATCCTCTTAACCATGCTCCAATGCTCTCATTCAGGATTTACCATGTGCCGCCTAACTCCTCACACTGCTTGTGCAACGTCTGGTCTAGTACAAATCATATCGGACATCAAACTCTCCCCTACCGATGCATATGGCACTCGTGACATTTCCATCCTCTCTGGTTCACTGTTAGGACACATCACAGACAATAACTTGAGTTAACGGGAATATGGGTATAAGTTAGCTTACTATCTTGCATGTTGAAGTTCAAGACTTTCTTCAAATAATTTTATGGGAAAGCCAATCTTTCTGTTTCTTCTGTCTCGATGAACCTGAATATATAGAATCTTGTTTTTTGGTCCTAAATATTCATATAAAATTCTTAGTCAACTGTGCCTTCATCTTTTGGACTCGGTCTTTGTTGGGGCCTGCTACCGACATGTTATCCACATATAATAGTAAAATGATGTAATTATTTCTACCAAACCTCTTGAAATATGTACAAAGGTCTGCACTAATTCTGTTATGTCAAATGCTCATAATACATGAATCAATATCTTGTACCAACACATTGACGCCTGTTTCATACTGTACAGAGTTTTCTTCAACATACAAATCAAGTTCTCATTGCATTTTTAGAAAAACCTTCTGGCTGGATCTTATATATTTCTTTTTCAAGATCTTCATGAGGAAAATCCGTTTTCACATCTAACTGTTCTAGATATAGGTCAAACACTGCACACAATACTAATACTACTCTAGCTATAGTAAGTAAAACAACATGAGAAAATATCTCATATTGAATTTCAATACATTCTTTATGAGCATACCCTTTCACCACTAATTTGGTAAGTGTTGGTCCCGTTATAAGGGTACCAGATCGCAAAAGCGCTTTGATACCATTGTAAGGATCGGAATAAGGGGGTGTTTCATAAGTTCTCACACAACTTATGTAAGCTCTCACACAGATTTAAACACCGAACCTCAAGTTGCTTGTATTTAGAACATTTGAAAAATAATCAGCACGCAACACTAGAATCGGATCACGCAGAAACTCTACCAGCAGCTCTGTGAGCTGATCCTGAACACATGCGATCTGGTTGATTTAAATCTTGAGCTGCAATAGCACAGTGCTCTTGAAATGTTTGTGCATTGAGATACAGATTGAGTTATGAGATAAATCATGTGGAAACAACTCAAACTGAACTCTAAAAATTGAAAGTTTGATTGTGGTGTTAAACATATGCAGTTATGAAATATGCAGTGCATGTATGTTAAATGTAGAAAGCTTAAAATGATACGCTGCTATTTGTTTATGGAAGTTCGGAGCTTAATCTCCTATGTCTCACCTTCTTCCGCAACGGTAAGGATCCACTAGAAGATTTTGATTACAGCGGCCCACGCTGCAACCCGATCTGACAGCCCTCGGCTGCAAGAACTCTTAGCATCTATGCACATCAGCCCGCAAGCCGTGTGTCTAACTTCACTTCTTTTACGACTCAGTGAGAAAGGCTACATGGACTTGTTTAACGTCTCCGTCCAAAGACTCGAATGGAGAGTTTTTGATATAATTCACTCAATTTTCTGTTTTGCTCAACTCTCGAATATATGAGTGAATCTTGTGTGAGATTACAATGGATGCTCAATCTCTCAAAGATAAAATCTCACACACTGATAAGTGCTCCTGTCCCAGCCGGTTTCACCAATTTCTTCCCAGAGCTTGTGTCGTGCGTTCTTTTGTTTTACATTTCTGATTTGCAAAACACTTCACTCTTCTCACACTATGCTCTTTTTGTCCGCGCTTGACTCTCTACTTGTCTCTATTCTTGTTATTTATATCCTGACGTGGAGATTAATCCGTTGGATACAAAGTTGTAGCCGTTGAAAAGTCTTTTGACATTGTTGTACTTTGCGTCCTTTTTCTTTTAAGCATTGCAGACTTTTCTTCACTTTAAGCACGTGAGCGCTGTACTTGAGAAGACAATACAAGCAAATTGATTTGAATACTGAAAAAAAACTCTTTGTATATTCTTGTATTCAAATCGCTTTGCTCGTACATTTGATAGCATCTGTCATGCTATCCAAACTAGTTTGTCATTAACCAGTTTACCAGCTTATCTCCGTTCTGATTTGTACTGAGTTGGTGTTTACTTTGAGTTGTTCAAAGTTCTATTCTTGTCTTCTCTATCTGCTCTTGAGCTGCTCTTGTTCTGTTCTTTCCTGCTCTTGAGATGCTTCGAGCCAGCTTGTTCATCATACTCAGCAGGTAGCTTCTCTGAGCTGATTTTTCAGCTGGTTTTCTTCCTAGTTGGTTGCTTATTTCACCACAGGAATCTTCCTCCACAATTCCTTTGGTATCGAACGGCATGTGATCTTCTGTCATCATAGGCGTCGACATTGTTCATGATCACAGACTCTTGCCTCCGCATTTCTTCTTCCATCTCTCTCATAAGCATCCAGCTTGACCAGATCTCCCCAATACAGTTTTCTCTTCTTCGAGTTGGTCTTATTTAGTTTGATCTGGCTTGTCCTTAACCAGCTTGGCTCTACTGTTCTCGTCAAGAGCCACTGTGTTACTTGCTTGTTCTTTTTGTCCATTAAGACACCTCATCCAAACCATCAGCAAACACACCTTTCTTTCACTGGTTGATTGAGCCAGTTCTTCAAGGATACTTTAAACCTTATCCTCGTAGAACTGCAATCCAACACCAGTGATTATATCCCCTCTTCTTTGGGATATAATAACCAGTTCTTATTTAGTCTATCCAAGGACTGAGATCCCTATGATGAACTGGTTATAGTTGCTCTTAGTGATCTGACCTGCACTTGATCACTACGCTTGTATATTCATCGGCACTTGAACACTGCACTTGTACACTGCACTTGATCTGCGCTTGAATAGTTCTGCACTTCACCAAATCTTACTGCGCTTGATCACTGAACTGCTCTTGTACCAAGATAGTTCACCAGCTTGGTGTTCCCTGCACTATGGAAGTCTTCTGCTGTACCAGCTCGGGCATCTCCTCACTGTCCAGCGTAGACATCTTCACTGTTCCAGCTTGGGCATCCCCTTACTGTTTGAGTTTGGATATCTTCCTGTCTTCTCAATCAAGTGCACTGCACATCGCACGTAAACCATTAGTAGAATAATAACAGATTTTGTGTTAATCAAAATTCAGATTCTGATCTGTAAACACAGATCCAATAGTAAGATAAGGCTGCACTTGGTTATTACCATCACGCTTGATATTAAAGACACATATGTTATCGATGGTTGTCCTCCCCCATGATAGAATAACAAAATCCCCAGTTTTGTTCATGTCTAAAGCTTCCAATTTTTCTGCATTGCTGTCATCCGTAAGAATACATCCAAGCTTCAAGTAGCCTCTTGGAAGCTCGATGACTCACTGTCATCTGTTAATAGAAAATAAGCGATATTGCTTTCAATGACATAATCTAAAAGTTAACCTGGTTGTTTTCTTTGTCGACTTGACTGGATCACTTTGGAAACTTCTGACTCAACTTTTTCTTGTTCCTCGTGTTCTGGTACTGTTTTACAAGATATTTGGTCTTCATCTGTCTTATTTTCCACCTGAATTGTAATAATTTCTAATTGTGCTCATTGTGTCCCTTTACTTTATCTTCTTCGAAGATAACATCATACAATGATAAGCTTATGGACAGTATGATCCCACAAGTAAAACCCCTTTAGTCCATCAGTATACCCCAAGATACATTCATTGGATTTAGTATCCAGCTTTAATATTTCTTGTTCATTGTACAAAACATGCACTATACTTTCACATGTATATATCCGAGAAAAATCAGCTGGCTTTCCAATCCATATTGTAGTTTTCAAATCAATCACTACTGGTTGAAAACATAATAAGTTGTTTTGATTGCTTCTGTCCAGAATATCTTTGCTAGGCCCGATGTACTTAGCATTTCTCTTGTTTTATCCAACAAGGTTATATTCATCCGTCCTGCTACCCATTTCATTGAGGTATGTAGGCCGCCGTGAATTACCTTTTAATGTCCTAGTATTGGAAAAATACATCAAATTCATCATTGATATATTTTCCTCCATTGTCAGTCCTTAAACACTAGATCTTGTCAGAATCAAGTTCAGCCCACACTTTGAAAACCTTGAAGACTTCAACAACATCATATGTCAGGTCTCGTGCACAACACAGAGATAAACTACGCAATAAACAATAGCGGAAGCAATTAAAATAGTGGCTAAAATTTTTCGCTTTGGCCTGACTTAGAAAACATTTTAAAATACACTGATATTAAAAATAAGGGTTTTACAACAATTGAAAACCAACTACAAAGCATACAACACGAGCTAACATTCAAGCATAGAGTGACTCCCAAATATACAAGCATATGAATTTCTCGCTCAACATAGATACAATACACTATAACATGTATCTACTATATATAACTGGGACACTCTATCCACCTCCCGGGGCACTACCAGTTGGATCAACTCCGCGACCAGCTGAGAAACCATGATAACCTGAAACACACGCAGGCAAACAAAGACAACCAGCCCCAGAGGGACATGGGGTCAAACCCCAGTACAGAGAGCAACAATAACATCACATAGACAGCAAACGATATAAGTAAACGTGCTATGCATGCAATGCTCACGGAATGCAAGATAAGGGACTACAACCGAATCAGGGAGTCGAAAGAAGCTCAAGGATAGTTCAACAACTGATAGATAGTGGCCACGGTGTGTGTGCGTATATGGGAGCTACCCACTCGTCTCAACACACGGTACCAGATGCATAACAAATAACTCAACTCGTTGTTGTCAATCTCATGAGGCGTGGTAGCTATCCACTCGGCTCATAGTGGCTAACAACAACCCAGCAGGGAGATGAGGGACACGAGAGTTACCCGCTCGGCATCCGATACAAGCATCCCGGTACTCCCAGATTAGCATAACAAGGCACGATGATCTGAGCTAAATAGGGTAAATGCGTGTATATGCAAGTGCAATGATCAGCACAGAACAACAATAAACAACAATGCGTTAGCATACACACGGCTCAGTATACTAGATACCATTCAGCATATATCCATGCTCATCCGAAAGCTGTAAATCAAGCTCACATCCGTACATTTGTTATGAGTGACAATGACCACAATAACGATCCCGAGCAACCAGATCTGAACCTAGCAACCAATAACAACAACACAAGCTCAGGGACGTAAAGCACAGAAACTCCAGCTGGGACCTACGAGCTCCATCAGCTTTGTCCTACTCTTAAAACACAACAGACAACTCTAAACAAAGCTTAAGGTAGGATCTAACACTTACCCAACGAGCTACCTGAACGGCAGAACCCAAATGGTCGTAATGATAACAGACTACACAGAGTAGCTTCCTTCGCGATCCTCTTCGAGCTAACCCAAAGCCTGTGGAAGAGGTATAGGAAGAACGGTCTTGGCAAGAGGACTCCAGCGCTACCACTCTTGCATCCGTCGGAGCTATCTACCGCCGACAATTGGAGAAGATAAGTTTCGGTGAATAGTAACTAGGGTATCGCGACAAGATATGGTTACGGAAAATATTTCTAAGTGTCGGAAAATATATTGCGATCGAATGGTCAAAGTCCTCTATTAATAACTCAAATTTGTCGAAATCTGAGGAACAGTAGCCACCGACAACTTAAGGTCCAAAGTTGATCCCAACTCAGATCTGAGTACCACTCCAGATCTGGACTCTATGCCAAAACAGATTTGGAACTCATCCAAACAACGTCACACAGAGGATCGCTCACTCAACTAGGACACGTCATCCCGATAACCAAATATGAATCGCTAAACGGCGTCGCATAGCGTTCATAGTAGCGTCACCAAAACGTCGTCGCATGGCACCCAGATCTGACGCACACATACCAGTCAAATCTGAAATCCCTGAACCGCACCGATCTACCCCATAACTACGAACCGGACCTGTCCACGTATTACTAACAACGCGCACATATCAAATCTAGCGTGCCGTTAATAAAATTCACTAGCGTGCCCAGAACAACGTGCGACCACCAGATTTCATCATCGAATCTGAATGCGGTCAACCAACGCTGACCAAAACTCAAATCTGATCATTTCCCCGCTGCAATTCTCCAACATTCCAGAGCTGTTCCCAAGACTAATACTGACCCGATTCCTTCACCAAGCATACCAGCTCACAGCTGGCCCATCCCAGATCTGTTCAAGCCAAATCTGGTCTATGCTAAACCCGGTTAATTAACTTAATTAATCTAATAATCTTTCGGGTCTCACATTCCTCCCCCACTGAAAATAAGATTTCGTCCTCGAAATCAAACAACTACTCCAGATCTGAAGAAAACCTCAACACAAAACCAACACTGGACAAATCCCACTACGCATAAAACAAACAGCAGCTCTCTAACACACAACAAGAGATTATTAACCAAGAGTTCAAGATAACTGGAACAAACAACAACAACAACAAACTAGCTAGTGGAGTTAATGCAAGATCTATTCAAACAGATGAGGCGATTCATGTTGCATTTTCTCCTCTAACTCCCACGTAGCTTCCTCTCTACCATGTTTGCTCCACTGGACCATCACCAAAGGAATGGTCTTGTTCCTGAGCTGTTTCTCTTTTCTATCCAAGATCTGCAAGGGATACTCAACATAACTCGATGTTCGATCCAGCTCCAAACTCTGCAATAAACCACCAGGTCTCATCCTTTCTGCCATAACTTGCTGACAATTTAGGCAACGTTCAACAAAATCAGCAACATCACTCTTCAAATCTGCCCACCAGTAGTGCGGATTCAAGGCATGGTACATCTTCCTTGTACCAGGATGAACACTGTGTCTATTGCAGTGTGCTTCTATCAAGTTCTCCTCCTTCAAATCAATCAGATTTGGCACTACCAACCTGCCACGAAATCTCAAAAAACCAACAGACGAGACAGAATAATCTTCCAACTGTCCATTTCAAGCTTTTAACTTCAGCTCATGGATGTACGGATCTGTTCTTTGAGCTGCTCTAATACTCACAACAATCTGTGACTCAACTTGGAAAGAAGACACCACAACATAATCCTCACCTGGGTAAAACCGCCAACCAGTAGTGCTTAGATGCTCATGGACCTTTGAAATATGCAACGAAGCCAGCATCGCCACTTGAGCCTTCCCGCTCAATGCATCAGCAACTACATTCACTTTCCCAGGCTGATATTGAATGTCACAATCAAAATCCTTAAGCAGCTCCATCCATCTACGATGTCTCATGTTCAAATCTGACTAAGAAAAGAGATACTTAAGGCTTTTGTTGTCTGTATACACCACAAATTGCTCGCCATATAGATAGTGACGCCAAATCTTCAATGCAAAGACCACTGCTGCCAACTCCAAATCATGAACTGGGTATTGAGTCTCATGCGGTTTCAACTGATGGGAGGCATACGAAATGACTCGATCATTCTGCATTAAAACACAACCCAATCCATTAAGCGAAGCATCCAACAAACCACAAAATCCTTCAATGCAAAGACCACTGCTGCCAACTCCAAATCATGAACTGGGTATTGAGTCTCATGCGGTTTCAACTGATGGGAGGCATACGAAATGACTCGATCATTCTGCATTAAAACACAACCCAATCCATTAAGCGAAGCATCCAAACAAACCACAAAATCACCTGATCCTGAAGGCAAATCTAACACAGGCGCTGAAGTTAGCTTCTCTTTGAGTAACAGAAAGCTATTCTCAAACTGATCAGTCCAAACAAATCTCTTGTCCTTCTGGGTCAACTGCATCATAGGCTTAGCTATGCTAGAAAAGCCCTCGATGAAACGTCGGTAATATCTAGCCAGCCCCAAAAAGCTGTGAATTTCTGAAACATTCTTTGGGATGCTCCCAGTTTACAACAGTCTCTACCTTTCTGGGATCAGCAGATATACCTTCAGCTGAAATGACATGACCCATAAATACTACTCTATCCAACCAAAACTCGTACTTGGAAAACTTAGCATACAGCTGCGAGTCTAGAAGTGTCTGGAGAACCAGCCTCAAATGCTCTTTGTGCTGCATCGGAGTCTTCGAGTACACCAAAATATCATCGATAAACACAATCACAAACTGATCGATGAACTCTTGAAAGACTCGATTCATCAGGTCCATAAAAACTGCAGGGGCATTCGTCAAACCAAAAGGCATAACCAAAAACTCATAATTCCCATACCTCGTACAAAATGCAGTTCTCGCAACATCTTGCTGTCAAATGCGCTATGGTACCCCGAACACAGATCGATCTTAGAGTACACGGCTGAACCCTGAAGCTGATCAAACAAATCATCGATCCTCGGTAACGGGTACCTATTCTTCACTGTTGCCTTATTCAGTTGCCGGAAGTCGATGCACATCCTCATCGAACCATCCTTCTTCTTTACAAATAGGATAGGCGCTCCCCACGAGGACATACTCGGCCTAATGAAACCCTTCTCCAACAAGTCGCTAAGCTGTACCTTAAGCTCCCTCAACTCGGTTGGTGCTAAAAGATATGGGGCTCGCGAGATCGGAGCTGTACCAGGTACCAACTCAATGCTAAATTCGATCTCCTTCTTGGAGGAAAACCAGGAACCTCCTCAAACACATCAAGGAAATCACGAAAGACCGGGATATCACCAAGCTATACGCACGAAGAGAAGGATGCATCTAAAGCATAGATCATAAATCCTACGCTCTCCAACGACAATAGGCTAAACATCTCCATTGTAGAGACCAAAGGAATCTTCGACTGGGAATCGTGGCCATAGAAAATTCCATTTCTCGCCAAACTGGGGCCTAAAACGCACAACGCCATGGAAAAAATCCACGGTGGCCCTATAGCTAGACAACACATCCATTCCCATTATGAAATCGAAATCCTACATCACTAGCCTGATCAGATTCACTACTATCACATTCTCACAAAACCTAATAATGCCATTCAACAAAATCTCTTGGGAGAATGCTCGCGCCGGCAAGAGTCGCAACAGACACAACATCACACAAAGAAGTGGTATGCAAACCATGCTCAACCACAAATGCATAAGCAATAAACGAATGTGATGCTCCTGTATCAAACAATACACGCGCAGGAAAATCAAAGACAAAGAAAGTACCTGTGATCACTCCTCCTGCCATGCCCTCCGCTTGCTCTCTAGTCATGGCATTCACCTGGGCGTGCTGGGATCCTGAGAAATGAGGCTGGGAAGAATGTCCAAAACGCGAAGGACCAGGATGCTGGAACGGCCTAAACTGCGTCTCCCCCACTCTATGCTGTTGGAGAGGGAAAGAACGACCCCTACTAGATCCCCCTGAACGACCCTGCAGTGGGGCAACGGTGTGCTGAGATCCAGCCAATGGACACACCCGTGCAAAATGTCCATACTTCCCACAATTGTTTCACGAACCCTGAACTCCAACACACTGTGTCGAAGGATGCTTTCCTCCACACAAACCATAGAACACGGCCCTGGGACTACTGCTGCTAGAACTGCCCGAACCGGAAGAACTAGAACCCGACTTCTTCTTGAACTGATGACCACGAGGTCTAAACCTGTGGCGTCCAGACTGTTGGGCTGTCTGCTGCTGGGGTGGCTGGGATGCCTGCGAAGACTGGGAAGGTTTCACCCCCAAAACCATGGGATGGTTACCTTGCACCACTTGAGGCCTAACACGAGACCTACGGTTCTACAGTCCCTCCTAAATATCCATAGCCTTGTCCACCGCATCCGCATAGCTAGACGGTGAACTCGCCAACACCAAAGAATAGAGATACTCATTCAGCCCCTCCAAGAACTTGTTCCTCTTCGCCCTCTCTTGGCCAGAAGCATGCGGAACATACGCAAGAAGAGAAGAAAACCTTCGGGCATACTCCCCCACAGACATAGTCCCCTGCACCAGGTTATCAAACTCACGCTCCTTGGTGTTAACATAGGACTCTGGGACGTACTCCTGTCGGAAGGTAGTACAGAACTTTTCCACGAGATCCCAACACCGGTCTCCTTTAGAGCTCGAGAAGCACCTCTCCAACGCTCAGCATTCCTCCTCAGTTGGAATGTAGACAAACTCAACCTACGATCGTCATCGTACCTCACACGATCAAACAACCCGATAATGTGCTGCAACCAGGACTCCACATCGGAACTAGGCTCATCACCGTTAAACGTCTGAGGATTCATCCGCTGAAACCTCGCCATCACAAGTTCCATGTCGTCCACACGGGCTGCCAACTCATATACCTCAGCCTCAACCTGTCTAGCACGTCCACGAATTGGAATACTACTCTGCACTTCCTCATTATGACCCTCAGATTCTACTGGAATCTGACCTCTCGCTCTACCCCTATGTCTAGGCGGCATCTACGAGATACTAGAACAATAAGGTCACACATAAAATATATCACATAGTCAAGCACATGCAACAAGCAATACTGTGCCTAGACTCAAGTGTGATCAAAAGAAATTGAACTTATCCTAGTTTAAGCTCTGATACCAAAAATGTTAGGCCTCGTGCCCAACACAGAGATAAACCATGCAATAAACAATAGCGGAAGCAATTAAAATAGTGGCTAAATTTTCTCGCTTTGGCCTGACTTAGAAAACATAATTTAAAATACACTGATATTCAAAATACGGGTTTTACAACAATCGAAAACCAACTACAACGCATACTACACGAGCTAACATTCAAGCATAGAGTGACTCCCAAACATAAAAGCATATGAGTTTCTCGCTCAACATAGATACAATAAACTATAACATGTATCTAATATATATAACTGAGACAATCTATCCACCTCCCGGGGCACTATCAGTTGGATAAACTCCACGATCAGCTGAGAAACCATGATAACCTAAATCACACACAAGCAAACAAAGACAACCAGCCCCAGAGGGACATGGGGTCAAATCCCAGTACGGAGAGCAACAATAACACATATAGACAGCAAAAGGTATAAGTAAACGTGCTATGCATGCAGTGCTCGCGGAATGCAAGATAAGGGACTACAATCGAATCAGGGAGTCGAAAGGAGCTCAAGGATAGTTCAACAACTGATAGATAGTGGCCACGATGTGGGTGAGTATATGTGAGCTACCCACTCGTCTCAACACACGGTACCAGATGCATAACAAATAACTCAACCCGCTGTTGCCAAGCTCATGAGGCATGGTAGCTATCCACTCGGATCATAGCGGCTAACAACAACCCAGCAGGGAGATGAAGGACACGGGAGTTACCCGCTCGGCCTCCGATACAAGCATCCTGGTACTCCCAGATTAGCATTACAAGGCACAATTCAACAACTGATAGATAGTGGCCACGATGTGGGTGAGTATATGTGAGCTACCCACTCGTCTCAACACACGGTACCAGATGCATAACAAATAACTCAACCCGCTGTTGCCAAGCTCATGAGGCATGGTAGCTATCCACTCGGATCATAGCGGCTAACAACAACCCAGCAGGGAGATGAAGGACACGGGAGTTACCCGCTCGGCCTCCGATACAAGCATCCTGGTACTCCCAGATTAGCATTACAAGGCACAATGATCTGAGCACAACAGGGTAAATGCGTATATATGCAAGTGCAATGATCAGCACAGAACAACAATAAACAACAATGTGTTAGCATACACACGGCACAGTATACTAGACACCATTCAGCATATATCCATGCTCGTCCGAAAGCTGTAAATCAAGCTCACATCCGTACATTGGTTCTGAGCTAAAATTACCACAAAAACGATCCCGAGCAACCAGATCTAAAACCTAGCAACCAATAACAACAACACAAGCTCAGGAACGTAAAGCACAGAAACTCCAGCTGGGAGCTACGAGCTCCACCAGCTCTGTCCTACCCTTAAAACACAACAGACAGCTCTAAACAAGCTTAAGGTAGGATCTAACACTTACCCAAC
The DNA here is from genome assembly GCA_001598015.1 of Dorcoceras hygrometricum. NCBI lineage: Eukaryota > Viridiplantae > Streptophyta > Magnoliopsida > Lamiales > Gesneriaceae > Dorcoceras > Dorcoceras hygrometricum. Next base: position 36,058 of record KQ987748.1, read on the forward strand.
GAGCTACCTGAACGTTAGAACCCAAACGGTCGAAATGCTAACAGACTACACAGAGTAGCTTCCTTCGCGATCCTCTTTGAGTTAACCCAAAGCCTGCGAAAGAGGTATAGGAAGAACGGTCTTGGCAAGAGGAGTCCAGCGCTACCACTCTTGCCTCCGTCAGAGCTATCTACCACCGGTAATTGGAGAAGATAAGGTTCGGTGAACAGTAACTAGGGTATCACGATAGGATATGGTTATGGAAAATATTTCTAAGTGTCGGAAAAGATATTGCAATCGAATGGTCAAAGTCCTCTATTAATAACTCAAATCTGTCGAAATCTGAGGAACAGTAGCCACCGACAACTTAAGGCCCAAAGTTGATCCCAACTCAGATCTGAGCACCACTCCAGATCTGGACTCTACGCCAAAAAAAATTTGGAACTCATCCGAACGACGTCGCACAGAGGATCGCTCACTGAACTAGGACACGTCATCCCGCTAACCAAATCTGAATCGCTGAACGACGTCACATAGCGTTCATAGTAGCGTCACATAAACGTCGTCGCATCGCACCCAGATCTGACGCACACATACCAGTCTAACCTGAAATCCCTGAACCGTACCGGTCTACCCCATAACTACGAATCGGGTCTATGAACCAGGCCTGTCGTATTACTAACAATGCGCACATCTCAAATCTAGTTTCTCCCAAACTACATCGCTTCGCTACCCGCTAATAAAATTCACCAGCGTGCCCAGAACAACGCGCGACCACCAGATTTCATCATCGAATCTGAATGCGGTCAACCAACGCTGACCAACACTCAAATATGATCATTTCCCCGCTGCAATTCTCCAACATTCCAGAGCTGTTCCCAAGACTAATACTGACCCGATTCCTTCACCAAGCGTACCAGCTCACAGCTGGCCCATCCCAGATCTGTTCAAGCCAAATCTGGTATATGCTAAACCCGATTAATTAACTTAATTAATCTAATAATATTTTGGGTCTCACATCATATTTCTTCTTAATTGGATACACCGAACATCTCATAGAGAAATAATCAATGAACGAGACAAAGTATCTCGCTCCTCCTAGGGCTACAACCAGTACTTACCAAAAATGCTCACATTTTGTAAGCCCCTGCAACAACTTTCGTTTAGAGTGAATCGTCAATCTCCATTCTGACATATGTCTGAGCTTTCTATATCGTAACACCGATAAGTCCAAGTGGTCCAACAACAACTTCCATTTGGTCGTGTGTGTTTATCCCAAAAGAATATATAGATCTGCAGAAAAATTTTCTGTCTTCATCACCACAAGCACGTATTTTACAATATTCACGATCTCATTCTAGATACGAGTGTTACACCAGAATCATCTAGTTGTCTCACAGACAACAGTTTCTTTTCAGGCCATTTACATGTCGTTTTTCCTATATGATGTGAATAGTGCCATCAAGCATTTTTATTTTGATGGTACCAACTCAGCGATTTACAAGGCATGGTCATTCCAATGAGTGTAAACCATCCTAAAACTAGTTCATACTGCTCAAACAATTCTCTCCAAAATGTCACGTACCACGTCGCTTCTGAGTCCTTAATCCATGCATCAACAAACTTTTGTCTGCCTCCGCAACTGTTGTTGCTTTACTAAATAATATTCCAGGTCCACCTGAAATACTCGGACATTTCTTTGAGAACCCTTCTCGATATTTCTCGTACGCTCTTTTTTTTAGTGCCTTTTACCATCACATTTATAGCAGTAAATATTTTTCCCTTCTTCTTGACTTTGATCTACGAGTCCCGCAGCTCCAAATGAAGTCACGTTCCATTGATCGTACTCTTATCATCGTCTAGTTATCGGCTTCTTTAAAATACCAACCTATCATCCTTATTCTTGCGTCGAATTTATTCACTAAGAACCGCGTTTAAATTATCGAAGTTTAAAACGTCCGTAAGGAAATTGTTTGTTATATTGATAAGCTGATCATTTGAATCTGGTAGACTCTGAAGTAGATCTTTTTCATCTATCTTATGTCCCATAAAGGTGCGGTGGGCAAATAGAGTATTTAGTGTGTTGATATGGTCGGCCAACAATGAGGATTCCATTATCTGAAGAGCTTAAAGCTTTCTCTTGAGGAAGGTCTTATCGTTAGTGACATTCCTACGTACATTTTTGTCAGAGTATCCAAAAAAACTTTTATTCATTTTATTTCAATGATACTCGGAAAAACTTCATCTTTTACTGTCAAGTATATAATGGAAATAACATCAGCCATCTCATTTCATTTTTCATCATCCATGAAACCATCAATGAAATGCTTGCTGAATTACATGAAAATGTGCTAGAATTTTTTTTTAATTTGTTAGTATTCACGTCACTATTCATGTGAATAGTGACCAGACCCAAAAACGGAATCAAATACTTGAATTCACAATAGAACATCATACACCATATAGCATCATGGAAATCTAACAACACTTATTCGAACAAGGTAGCTCATGAGACCTTCAAAAACGCTTTTATTTTAACAAATGTAAAACCAACCAAATTCCACTTACAGAAACGATCTCATCCCATAATTAAAAAAAAAATGTTGTTTTAAATCATGAAAGTGATTTGTGCTTTGCTCTAATACGCTGATCTGTTATGCTCTTCTTAATCTAATATGATCTTTAGTCTCTAATATGACCTGAACTTCTAATCCGATCTGAATTCATCTGCTTTGATCTATTTCCAACTTGATTTGCGAATTCAAGTAAACTCGTTATAAACTAACAACAAATTTCGTGTTCATCAAAACTATAATTGATCTGTTTCCATATCCAACATATCTGCAAGGTTTCATTTCCTTTATTCTTATAAAGTCACCAATTTGCATTTATTGAATAAAGGCTTGTGTCATGCCCTTTCTTGCCGACAAATAAGGGTGAGGCCCCGGTCTCGAATTCAATTACCACCGGCTGTATGAGATGTCTACCATTTAGTTAATTTTAAAGAAAAATTCATACGTTGATGCAGTTGTCTATATACACACACACACACGCACACACAAAAGGAACAAGAAAAAGAGAATAGGGTTTCCCTCTTGACTCTCCGTTCTCGTGCTTCTAATCTATACAAGTTGTATTGAGGTTTGCTTTGACTTTCGATGTGTGGAAATCATGGCTAAGTAGCTTTATAAAGTTACATGCTCACTCATCGGTCCAAATGACTCAAACCATTAGTTATTGTTCTTGATAGTTTTTAGGGAGAATAGATTAATTCATCCTTTTACATGATGTGTATACTTCAAAGAATTAATTATTTTAGATTAACAATTAATTATAACTGATATTAGTAATTATAAGCTCTAATTTGAGTTAGATTATAATTCTGGCACATATATCTTAATGATTGTGTTGTATATATGAACAGCGGAACAATAATTACTATAGATGATTTCCGAGAAAAGAACACTAGGAAGTGGGAAAAAAGGTTTGGCTTGTGTTCATATCATTACCTTTTCTTATTAAGTTCCTTTGTTTCCTCTTCAAATTCGATGTAAAACTTTACAAACAAGTAGGGATTGGCCCATGAAAAGCACGGCATGTCCTGTGCTATCATAATTGCTCTCAAATTATGAAAATTCAAATTCCTTCACTCACAATTAATTTGAATTTGCACCTTTCGCACTTGATTCATATGATGTATCATCCATGTTATTTGCAGAGAAAAAAAATTGTTTGGGTGAATGATTACACTTGCTGGTGGTTACACTTCTTGTTAAGCAATGAAAATATAACAGAATAATAGTTATAAATGATACAGTGTGATACATGTTAGAAGATTTTTTTATAGCTCCAAACGTGATTCTGCTTTCCATAATGGAAATATTGACTCCGCTATGTTACTACTAGAAATTGAAACAACAATAAACTTTATAGCTAACAATATCTATAATTTTTCCAAGAACAATTTATAAAGTACATGTGATTGTCTTTTAACAAATAGGAAAGAATAATAATGGATGTCTGTACTCTATCAGAATGGAAATATTATAAGGATTAACATGCCTATTTTCATACTCTTAGGCTGCGGTTGGTAGGTAGGATGTGATAGATAACTTGAATGATAATTAAAAAATATGTGTATGATAATTAATATCAGAGATTTGTAGTATTGTGTTTGGTTCGATTTTAAATGGATAGATTAAAATCTGGATTGGCTGAATCTTTTACCAAATTGCCCTTATAACTTAAATTAAATTGCAGCACACAGTGTTGTCGAGATAGCAGCTGGGATTCCCAAAATCACGCCCTCGTCTCCTACGTCCCCTTTTTGGGCTTTGTTAATTCACAGCATTGGTACTGTCCAATATTGTTGCTACTGAATATCTCCTCATTACATTACTACAAAATGACCAGTGACTTATCACTTGAAATGTTTCATGTTCATTCCAGAATCGAACAGGTAATTAAACGTTAATTTAGAAATGAATCATGTAATAAGTGAAAGCTGTTAACTCATGTTACAATGGATTGCACAGAATCCCAACCTTTGACAAATTAAGAAATGTAATTCAACCATGTGCCAGTAGCACATAGAATCACAACCACTATACGCACAATTTTACAAGGATAGAAAAAGAATGCACTGAATTAACGCAATAAGAAACATTTGGAAGCTGATCCTTTGGTAGGTGCGGCACTGGTTCATTTGCCTTCGGCATGGTGCGTTCATCCAAAGCATGGTGAAGGTCTCTCATAAATGCTGTTTGTTCTTTCTGCATGCACAATAGAGTTCTTTTCCAATCTAACTACACACACAAAAGAAGTAGTGATCATCCAAGACCGAACCTTGTAATTTTGCGCGAACTCATCTTTCTTAGCGATACTTTTTCAAGCTTATCATGCAACAGATCAATCTCAGCCACCAAGTATTGGACATTGATGCAGCTGTTAGCCTTTTGAAAATCATTATCCTGTAGACTCCCCCTCTCCTCAAATATCTTTCCTGATTCTGAATTTTCTATCTCCTCCGGACAAGCAACAAACATATCCTCTCGTATGGCATCCTCTGCTGTTCTCATCTCATTTGTTTCATTTTCCAAATAATTTAAGGCATTAGCATTAGTTAAGCCTCCATAAACCACCCGCATATGAATAAATTTCCAGTGCAGGGTAACGTGACACACAATTTTTCTAGTTTCATGCTTAAACTAATCAAATTGTATTGACAACAAAAGAACTGCTGTTTACAAGAGATACATCACAACATTCCAACAGAAATTAATATGCATTTAACAATGCACACACACAGAAAGTCAAATTCATCACATAGCGCAAAGACAGCAGCAGAAGAGTTTATATGAACCTCCACAAGTCTTCCAAGTCTGCACATGTTTGTCAAAAATAATCAGTGCCTGAAGAGACACAGAGTAAAACATGTAACTAAAACAGAATCAACACAAAACCAAATCTGCACCCGATCGACACAGTAATATCAAAGGCAATATTTTATTTATTTAATCCAACTAAATAACAAAAAAATCATAAACAATATTGGTTGGGAACTTACTTGAGGCGCCAAGATCTCTGTCTTCTCCTTCCAGATTCTGCACGATTTCTGGATTCCAGTTGAAGCGAAGCCCTTTTCACAGAGATGAGTTTGTATTTGAGGGGTAAAGCTGGAAACTTTTTCCAATCGATAAACAAGGATTGATAATAGCACGTATTTAAGTCGGACTATTATCTGCCTTGATTTCACTGTACACTAAATTAATCCAGGGCCCAAGGTTTTAACAGACAGGTGCTAAAAATGTACCAAACAAATGATTGTGAAACTATCCAAGACTAATCAAGGCTACCAAACGTGGCCTAAGGATATTATTTAATAAGGATTAACATGCCTATACGAAAATATCACACTATTTCATGGATATAAACAATCTTTATAAATAAACAATGTTTTATATATATGTACTTTTCATTAGAAGCACCGCAGCTTTATATACAAAATATTAATTATTATAAATATTAATAATTCAAACAATAAATAGTAATTATATAAATAAATAAATATATATATATATATATATATTATGAACTCATTTAATTTATCTTTAATTTTCAATATGAGATTTCTTTAAATATCACCAAATATAATTCCAACGATGCTCCGTTCAACCTCGACTGTTTAATTTGATACTAGCTTCATTCGAAGTAAGGGTGAATTATTTTAAAATCTCTATTCCCTAACTTATCTTTACTATCACTTCCTACATCAGAAAATTTTGTTTTAACCGCAGTCGCATTGATGGTCCCTACCGTGAATTCCTCCAATAATACCCAGCACAACCTTGATTTGTTTCCTACCTCAATACGTTGAGAAAAAGATTTAATTTTAAAAATAATACATGAGAGGGGCGAAAGCCTAGTAATATATTCAAATATGAACATATTATTTACATTAATAACCTCCCATCGGAGGAGGAGAAAATCTGTTTAACTACTTATGGTAGCTGAAAATACAACACTTAGAAACTAAAAAAATATTACAACTGAGAAATTTTCAAATAAAATTGAAGAGAATGTTCGATGACTTCAACTTTCTTTCAGCTCTCTATTTATAGATGTCTTGGACGGATTTCAACCCCGGACTTCAGCCTTGATAAAAGAATCTTTTAGTGCTTGTCAACTGTCCCTTTAATTATTCGTAGGTGGTCTTGTCTTCCACTGAATAAGTGATGATCTCTGTAGTGGTTGATCACATTTATTCTTTATTTTTGTCGAGAAATCTTTTAATTTTTGGGGGTCCCAGGGGAAAACGTGACTTGTGTGGTTCCTCACCACCTCGCTTGTTTCTGCAAGATGCTTCTAGTCAGATATTTGATGAAAGTTCTTCCCAAATTCTGGCTCTTTCTGATTCGGCATTTTGGACAAACCGTTGGAATTCATCGTCCAACACGGGCCATGTTACAAAATATCCGACAAGTCTCTTTGCTCTCTGGAAGTTTGTTATTCCACATAAGATTTTTTTTTCTTTTAAATATATCTTCTGCAAATACTATTGTTTTTCCTGTCATGGAGTTTAACAGGAATGATCCATTCGGTGAGTTCTGATAGAATTTGAATGGAAATTTCACTTGTCCATCTCTGTGAGACAAACCCATAGTTCCCATTCTCTTCTAGTCGATATGTCATCTTCACTTAATGTTGAGACTAGAAGAACTTTGTCTGTAGGCGGATATTCAATATATTTCTGGACATTAGTATCTGTCTTCTTAACTTGATGAAGTGGAAGGTTCATGTGAGCCTTTTCCTGTTGGTTCTAGAGCTGCAATGAAAAAGTATAACTCTAAAATGTCTCCCTTTGAAAATATTCATTATTTTCCCAGGTCTCGTATACTGCTTCTTGGATCCAATTTGTTATAAGTGATATTTCCAAGAATCCTGAAGAAGTGGTATAACCTGAGGTAAGAGCCCCCAAAATCATACCAAAACTTGACATCTTTTGGATGAGCATTAGGCCTCATCCGAGTCCTTGGATATTTTCCTGTTATATCAACCCGAAATGTTGCCGGATGAATCCATGTCCTATATCTTAATTTTTCCCACTTATATTGATAGAACTGAAAATGAGAAATTACAATCTAGTTAGTGTCAACCTTAATTTTGCCCTTGTTAGTTTGAGATCTAAGGTTGATCACTTCCTCTTCAATCCTCGAGGCGAAGGGTTGACTTGAGTACTCGGGACAAGAATCTGGAGTTTTAATTTTTTTTTCTTGAACTGACTTGTCGCAAGATGATCCCAACTTAACACTTTGTCTAAGGGTACTTGAATCCCCTGCTCCAGTGTAGATCCCTGTAATCTAATGTTCTCCATTTGAGAAACCAATTGGCTTTTGTATGGCCTAAAGGATCGGAAACCACTACTTCTTTTGTTGACCTTTGTATTACAGACCAGAGCTGAATATAAGCATGTAAACATCTTGTAAGTCAATCAGAGACTATGCTCTTATCAGCTTATTGTATCATGCATGCAACTTCTGCATTTGTTAGCTTGTTGAACTTGTTTTGAAGCATTTCAAGGTATTATCTTAAATTTCTCTGCATTTTCATGATGGCATAGACATCAGTACTGTTTAATCTCTTGTTAGAAAATCTGCAAGAATGTTTTGAGATTTAATAATTACAATACCAAAGACATAATTTTGAAATAAAGCTCGTCTCTTAGTAATCTAGCTTTATCTGGTTTAGAATCAATTTTATTTATTATGAAAGCTCTAACTTGAGTATTATCACTTTTCAAATTGCAAATAAAATAAGGGCCGTTTTTCAAAAGCTCTTTTTACTCATAAAATTCATGTTTCATTGATGTGCTATCGTATTGCCTCTGCTTCGGAGAAATAAAGCACTATTATATACATGGTTGTTCTCCATTTGGGTGTGTCTTGTAAGAACCTTCACCCACCAATGATAACTAGAATCGGTATATAACACAAAGTCATTTTTATCTTGGGGGATAACCATCTTCGGGAGAGTTCTGCAAATTTCTTTTAAATGGCTAAGATCTTCAGTGTTTTCTTCTGTCCATAAAAATCTTGCATCCTTCTTTAATAATGGATTAAATACTTTTCTATATTTTGCTAGATTACATATAAACATTCTAGCAAAATTAACAACTCCTAAGAAAATTTGAAGTTGTTTCTTATTTTTCGATTTCTCCAGAAAATTCTGAACTTTTTCCATGATGTGGTTTTACAGAATCATTCCCAATTCGTCGATTTCTACTCCGAGAAATTTGATTTTCTTATGGCAATAACTGTCTTTTTTCAGAGAAGACAATCTTTCTTTCTTGCAAATGTTAGAAAATATTTCTAAATGTTTCACAAGGCCATCCATATTTTTAGATGCTATCAGAATATCATCAATATAGACAAACATAAATCCAAGATAATCTTTAAAGAAATTATCAATTTTTCTTTGAAATATTTGGGGTGCATTAGCTAATCTCATAGGCAATAATTTCCAAATATAATGGTCTTTTGGTGTGGAAAAATCTGTAATTTTTACTTTTTTCTTCTAACCGTATTTGATAAAATCCAGATTTATAGTCGAATTTAGAGAACATTCTAGCATTGTGAATGCAACTGATTAAATTCTCTCTATTGGGTATAAAATGCCATCAAATTCTAGGATCCTATTGTTTCTTGATATTTGATTACTAACCTGGGTTTGCCTCTTTTACCTCACAATAGTTTCGTACCAGAAAGTCTGGACTACTGCATGGTGATATTCCTGCTTTGATCAAACAAATATCCAAATGTTCCTTGATAATATCTAACATATTGTTTTGATCTTGTATGTCCATCGGGATAGGCATGCATCTTACAAACTCATATTATTTGTCCTCCTTAACTTGAAGGGTTCTTTGAGTTGATTCTTGCTCCACCATGCCAAGGGATTCTTGATGTAGCTTTCTTTAATCCTTCTCTTGACATCTTCAAGTGATACTTTGGATTACATGTCTATATCCTTCTGATGTAAGGATATTTTAAGGAATGCAAGTTCCCCTGGTTGAAGTTTTTTCCAAGTCCTTATTTGGAGCATTGTGTCTCCAAATATTCTGTAGTCCTTCATCACCACGCTTGATGCGAAAATGAATCGGAATTTTTTCAGAAAAATAGTTCTTGTAATATATGAACCATGATTTTTTGATTACACGGTATAGTGAACACGAGTCTCCTGGTTTCATTTTTTTGTTTTTAACATTTAAACATTTGCAGGAAATTCTTAGCTATCATGAAACTAAATCATTGGTGTCTTTACTTTAACCAAGGTGTTCGCCCTGCACCTCCGACTAGGATTTCTTCCTGTTAATCCCCTTTTTGATGATTAGAATTCTCTTTGAAAAATCTCTTCCAAAAATTTGAGGCAGATCATCTTCTAATTCATTTGGGAAGATTCATCTTTTTGCTGTACAGATCACTGCTCCTCAATCAATATAAGCGGCGAATATTATTCCTTATATTTCTCATATAGCATTCCTCCTGGAATGTATATTGATAATGGGCTGGTAGTCATTGAATCTTTCAAATGTGATCTTCTACCATTAATTCCATTCCATTCTTAAGTAGTTTTCAAGGCTTGTGTTACTCAAGAAACTCTAGTCCAAGAATCAGTCGATCTGGTTCTTTCCCTGAAATTCCTTTAATATGGACCTCCAAATTTTCTATAGTTATTACTCTTTTGTAGATTCCTATAACTAGTTGTGCTAAATAGTATATAGTATTGCAAGGAAATTGATTTCTTGGACTTGAAGACATCTAAGTTTCCCTAATATAGAGAATCTTCTTTGTGTCATTTGCGTTTCTTGGATAAAGGGTTTTCCCCATCTATAACTTGTAATCCTATCCCCTTGAAAGGATAATCTCCTTGGTTCTATGAGAACTGTAATTATTAGTTGGTAATCTGGAGTTAACCAGATCAGAGTAGGGTTTAACCCAAGTAGATACGTCAGCTGGATAAGCTGATGGTGAAGAGACCAGCTTAGATGTGTACTGGTCCAGATTTTGTGTCAAGCTGGTAGTGCAAGCTGTTCAGTTTTCAGTGCAGATTACCATTGGTTTAAAGCATGGTTTTAAGCATTGACGGTTAGAGATGATTGATGAATTATCAGTGGAGATTTTACAGCTTGAGGATTCTGGTTAACAGGAATCAGTTTTGTTACCAGCTGGTCTAAGGTTTTGTGTAAACTAGTAGAGGTAAATTGTTCCAAGTCCAATGTAAAACTGATACCAGCTTAGAGGTCTGCTAGTGGGTTTTGAGGATAAGCCAAGACCAGTTTTGGTGTGTGGGCTAGTTGGACAGATTAGTCCTGAGCTGGACGGTAAGCTTGAATGCTAAGCTGAATTGTATCCTGTGAACTGGTTAGTGATCATCTTAGGAAATTGGTATGAGCTGTTGGTGACCTTCAGGTTTGGCATGGATCAGATCGGGCGTGAGACTACCTGAGAGTATAGTTCTGAGCCGGGCCATTTCGTTGAGCTGGTTTCGGGGACACCGGCTTAGGGGTTAACAAATTTGAGATTTACTGTATTGTGCAAGCTGGATTCAGCTTAGAGATGTGTTGGATGCTCCGAGCTGGTCTGTTGGAACACGATTTGGTTTTTTATGTCTGTGTACCTAAGTTGGAACAGTGGAGAGGTCTGAGCTGATATGAGCACTGTAAACCAGATCGGGTTCGTGGAAGTGATCCAAGCTGGATGTGTGTTTCTTGAAGTACTTGAGCTGGTCAGCTGAGCGCTGTGCTGGTTGAAAATGGCGTACTCCTTGAGCTGGTTTGTGTGCCTGAGCTAGTAGAGTAGTAAAGTCTAAGCTGGTTTGACTTTACTGTAGCCTTGACTGAGAGTATATATATATAAGCTTTGATCCACTCTTAGTTATTTTTACTATTAGAGTAGATGCCCAACTAGCCAACTTGTGACGTGTGGGTTTTATTGACTCTTGTATATAACGTATATTTATTTATGAATACGCATTTCCTTTATGGCTATTCTTTTATTTTCATTATGTTATAATGTTAACAATTGTGTTGGAATAAAGACCGAGAATTCACCATAGTGTATGTTAGATGTGATAGTGGATATGATGGCTATCATGAAACACATCTAATAGTCACTGTGTATTCTGAACTCGTTCCTAGTCAATTGGGCCGTCAAAATGAGGATAAAGCCGCCCGAGCTTGAGACAAGCATCTGCGATGTGAAGTACCATGTTTCATTGGTAGGGAACATTGTGATGTTCTGAGCATGCAGATGGATAGTGACCTGGTGATCTATCGAACTACCCTCGTTCGGACTTTCCAAGTGGTTACCATTTGACGAGTGGATAAGTCCGAGGTCTTGGTTGTACTGATTAGTCCTCACTACTCGAAACGTAATTGAGACTCTACATGATAGGCGCCTCACTTTGACCCATTTACCGACTCACTTGGGGTCATTAGGTGGCGGGATTGGGTGAGGTCCCGATGCATGTAGGAGTCGATGCTTCGTTGTCGAGGATTCACCGCTCGCTTTCATGCGTGGATATCCTATGCTATCTGAGGAGATAATAGTGTATAAATCTCTGGCCAAAGTACTGGATGTGTTTTAGGTAAATGGGTTTACCTAGTAACACTCGCGATATCACTATTTAATCTCCAAGATGTATGCATAGTTATCGGATCTCTAGCGACTCTCGATTTACCAATGGTCATTGATCTGATCGGGATATATGTGTTGAAAGGACCGTACTGTATGCTAACCACGACCAAATGGTTCTTGCAGGCACTATCAGTGATACCTAGGGGATCATGGGGCGATCTTGCTAGGCGCTTTACCATGATCCGTTGGGCAAGTCCGAAATTGCGATTTCGGAGCCATAATGGTTGTGGGCCCACGGCTAGCTGTATCCCTGAACCATTGAGGGTCACACAAGTACTGGATTCACGATTCCCGCACGGAAACTGAGCTCAACGTTTTGATCATAGGAGGAGGATTTTAGGGAGTGCGACTTCCTAAAGGTCAACAGGGGTCAAATTGCAATTTCCAAAAGTTGGAGGGCCAAACTTCAATTTTGGACTAGGTGGTCTGAAAAATTGTTTTTACATCATAATACTAAGTTTTGGAAACTGTGTAGACCGGTCCGATCAGATCTTCGATCGGAGTTATGATGAAGCCGCGGTGATGGGAATGAACCGAATGTTCATATGGACCTGGGCCTGACCCAAGTCCATTGGGCCGGTTCAAGCCCATCACTTATTTATTAAAAGAGTGCTAGGGCTACATGGTAGACAACAACTTACAACCCATAACCCTAAACCTAGCTTGTGGCCGCCCCCTCTCCTCCCAAAACCTCACGGCCGCCGCCTCCACCGCCGCGCTGCCGTGCCGTCGCCGTCGTTGATCGTGTGATCGGACTTGTTCCGATCAGCGTGTTGAGGAGATTCTGTTTGTGCCAAATTCGTCAGGCCTTCTAGTGCAGGCTGACGAAGGAATCATGTTTCCGGTCGTGGACCTGATTAAGGAGGATCTACCGCCGCCTACCTTGAAGAGCCAGATTCCCTGTGAATTTGGTTAGAGCCAGGAGCCTAGACGCCATCAAGGTGACACTCTATAAAACATCTTATGCATGTTTATTGATTATATTTGATTTATATGTATTGAACGATTTCCGGGGCAATTTTTTAACTTCCGCTGCGCCCCGGGAAACGGGATCCGGATCCGCCATTGTCGCCAACAGTGGTATCAGAGCCAAGGCACGGATCTATCAATACATAATTTGTGCCTTATTGCATCAAATCACAAATTTTCGAAAATAGCTGCTCGTGCGGCAAGCGTCGCCGTGCGGCCGCCTTTTGGCATACCCGAGGTTGTGTTGCGACGCTGTTTTTTGATTCCTTGGATTTTCCGGCCTGTCCCGGATGGCCCGAGGGGTTTTCGGGCCAATATTTGATATTGGACCATTTGGTAGGACCAAAATTGATTTTTGGAATTTTTGAGATTTTGGGCCTAAAATTGTTTTAAGCCCAAATTGATGCAATTAAATTGACAAAATGTGATTTTATTTATGAAATATGATTTTATAATTAAAATGTGATTTTGTTGACAAAATGTGATTTTATTTATAAAATATGATTTTATAATTAAAATATGATTTTGTTGTAAATTATCAAATATGATTTGATTATTTAAATTTATGTCAATCAATTAAATTAATTGCATATTTGGGATGATCGAGAGCCGTGCCCAATGTGTTAGGTGTATGCTCTAGGTTTTGCGATTTTGGTTGTAAATATTGTTGATATATCATTTATAAAGTGAGCCTGGTTTATGGCCCGTTCTCATCCCTTTAAAATGTATCGCAACGTGTCATGGATATTTTAATGTAAATATTAGATTTAGTGAGAGGACATTCGAAGACGATGGAGATGATGATGATCAAAGATATTGAAGACCGAAGATCTGTAAAACCGGAAGCAATTGTAATAGGATTGCATTGCATACTGCATTACACCTAGGACTGGACCCAGGTCCGTGATTGGCAACCACGAACCGCATAGCTCTCGCGATCGATCATCCCGAAGTTTTTATATATGCGATATATGTTAAGTTGAATCCGCATGTTAAATTGTGATTTAATATTTTATGAGATCAAATTTTCAAAATTAAAATCCCTCGTTTTAAATATGATTTAAAACTAATATCAAGATTAAAATTTTATTCGATAAACCAAGGTAATTTAAATTTGTTTAAATTTTCCTACCTTCCATCAACAATGAGTGTACGTCGATGCTACCCGTATACATGACCCGGCTCATATTATTGAGGGGGTTATGTATGCTGGAAAGCTGTACACGTCATTTGACACTTGCTGTGAGTTGGTTGGAACTCCCTTTAACGTTGGCTCATATTATTGGGGACGTTAAGGGGACCGTCCTTCACAACTCGACATTGATGGGTCATCTTGACACGTGATAGTAATCGGTGTCATATTATTGGGCCCTTACTGGACGTGAGGTGAATACATGGAGGTTGCATCGGTTGCAATTGGGCTCTATCTTTTGAGGGTCATGGTTGGCTGATATTATTCGGGACCATGATCGCTTGATTGGACTCTGTGTACCCACTAAGGAAACCCACTTTCTCGATTTCATTAGAGGGTGGTGAAATCGTTAAAATAGTGGGAGGGTAATTCATAAAACTAAATGAACTTGTTTTATGTCTTAGCGTTATTTCATATATAGTTAGTAATGCATGTCTGCTTTTCTTTTCAGTATAAACTGCTTATAAAATATCTTCGATCAAAAACCCACTTGCTGCTATACTGGATAGCAACAAGTTCATTGGTCTGAACTACCAAGACTGGCTTCGTAACCTCAACATTGTATTGGCCTTGGAGAAACTTCTCTACACGCTAGTGAAGAGCCCTCCGAAGGAAGCCCCTGCCGACGTCAGTCCTGAGGAGCTGACTACGCTTAACAAATGGTGGGATGACGAGCTTAAGGCTCGATGCTATATGATGGCATCGATGTCCAACGAAATGCAATGGCGTTTCGAGAAGACGGTGTATGCTGCTGACATACATCTTCATCTCAAAGATCTGTATGGGGAGAACTCTCGACATGAGAGGTTCACCACTGTCAAGGAGCTTATGACGAGTCGCATGCACGATGGGACTTCGGTCCGCGAGCATGGGGTTCGTATGATTGGGCTCATTGAAAAGTTGGTGGGCCTTGATATCACACTTCCACATGAGCTGTCTGTAGATTTGCTTCTCCTCTCACTCCCCGCTGCATTCGACCCCTTTGTGGTCAACTTCAACATGAACAAGCTGGAAGCCACCCTTGAAGAGGTGGTGAACATTCTTGTAGTGTTTGAGGGGACCATAAAGAAGGACAAGCCCGTCCTCCTTATGGGCTCTTCTTCCTCTGCGAAGAAGGGGCCCAAACGCAAGGGTAAGAAGAGTTCTGCCCCTGCGAAGGAGGAAAAGCCCACCAAGAAGCCCAAGGCAAAGGCTTCCAAGCCGAACAAGTCTGAGGATGTTTGCCACCACTGCCACAAGACTGGGCACTAGAGAAGGAACTGCAAGGAGTACCTCGAGCAGTTGCGAACTACAAAAGGTATGTTCTATTTAGAAATAAATATGTCTCTTAATTCGACTTATTGGGTACTTGATACCGGATGTGGATCTCATATCTGCAATGATTTGCAAGTGATGACAAGAAGCCGACGTCTTAGAGAGGGTGAGACCCACTTGAGGCTGGGCAATGGAGCAAGGGTTGCTGCAGTAGCTATAGGAGATGTTTATTTATTTCTATCATCGAATTTTAAGTTGTTATTGAAAGACGTTTTATTTGTTCCCGAGTTAATAAAGAACATTATTTCTGTTTCTATGCTTGATAGTGATGGATATTCTTGTCATTTTGCTAATTCGATTTGCAATATATACAAGAATGAATGTTTGATTGGAATTGGAGAACGCGAAAACGATCTGTACACCTTAAAATTAAAACAAGTTCCAACTCGCGATGTGGAAACACATACAACAACAATTAAAAGGAAAAATTATAGCTTGAACCCAGCACAACTTTGGCACGCTAGGCTAGGTCACATTTCCCTAAGTAGGATGAACAAGTTGGTTAGGAGTGACATGTTTGATATGTCAGACATTAACTCCCTACAAACTTGTGAATCTTGTCTCAAGGGAAAGATGACTAAACAACTCTTCAAGGGCAAGCCTGAACGTGCTCAAGGACTATTGGATTTGATCCATACTGATGTGTGTGGCCCGCTTAGCATTGGTACTAAGTACGGTCACACATACTTCATCACCTTTACTGATGATCACTCTAGGTATGGGTACTTGTACTTCATGAAGCACAAGTCTGAATCCTTCGAAAGGTTCAAAAAAAATTCAAGGCTGAAGTAGAAAATCAGTTAGGGAAAAGTATTAAAGCACTTCGATCCGATCGATGTGGTGAATACTTAAGTGCTGAATTTCAAGACTATCTTAAGGAGAATGAGATTCTCTCACAGTGGACCCCTCCGGCCACACCACAACTCAATGGTGTAGCGGAGCATCGTAATCGAACCTTGATGGACATGGTTCGATCTATGATGAGCTTCACTGAACTTCCTACCTCGTTTTGGGGCTATGCGCTCGAAACGGCGGTAATTTTGTTGAACAATATCCACACCAAGGCTGTGGATAAGACTCCATATGAGATATGGATGGGCAAACCACCCAAATACTCGTACATGAGGATATGGGGATGTCCTGCTTACGTGAAGCAGACAGTGAGAGATAAGCTGGATAATAGATCCATCTTATGTTACTTCATTGGGTATCCAAAGAATTCCATTGGATACAACTTCTACTATCCCAACGAAACAAAAGTGTTTGTTTCTAGAAATGCCACCTTTATGGAAAGGGAGTTTCTACTTGATAGAAAGGGCAAAATAGTAGAACTCGAAGAAGTTTGAGAACCAACTGAAGTACCAAGTGAGTCTCCCACGCCTCAAGAGCCAGTACCAGAAATGGTCGCACCTAGGAGATCCGAAAGGGTTCCTAGGGCTTCTGAAAGATATGGTTTCCTCCTTGAAGATGATCAAAGTGATCAAACTATTGGATGTGATCCAAGAACTTTCAAGGAGGAAATTTCCGATGCTGATTCTAATTTGTGGCTTGAAGCAATGCAGTCTGAGATTGACTCAATGCATGCGAACCAAGTTTGGACTCTTGTTAATCCTCCCGAAGGAATTGTTCCTATTGGGTGCAAATGGATATACAATAGAAAACTCGGGCCTGATGGTAAGGTACTGACCTACAAGGCACGACTGGTCGCAAAAGGTTACACTCAAAGGCAAGGTGTTGACTATGATGAAACCTTTTCACCAATCGCAATGTTCAAGTCAATTAGAATGCTACTTGCCATAGCCGCATGGTACGACTATGAGATATGACAAATGGATGTGAAAACTGCGTTCCTTAATGGAAACATTAAGGAAGAGATCTATATGACGCAGCCTGAGGGTTTCACATATGTAGGAAGTGAGCATAAAGTATGCAAACTTCAGAGATCGATCTACGGTCTCAAACAAGCATCGAGAAGTTGGAACCTGAGATTCGATGAAACAATTAAGTAATTTGATTTCATCAAGAATCCCGAGGAGCCATGTGTGTATAATAAGGTAGTTAAAAGCGTTGTGACATTCCTTGTACTTTATGTTGATGACATTCTACTCATTGGGAATGATGTAGGAATGATACAGTCAACTAAAGTGTGGTTGTCTAGTAGATTCTCGATGAAGGACATGGGTGAAGCATCCTATATTCTTGGAATACAGATCTATCGGGATAGATCGAAAAGGATGCTCGGACTCACCCAAGCTACCTACATCGAAGTCATACTTAAGCGGTTCTCTATGGAAGATTCCAAGAGAGGGCACCTACCTATGTTCCACGGGGTCACTCTATCTAAGTCTATGTGTCCAAAGACTTATGAGGAGATAGAGAGTATGACACGTGTGCCATATGCCTCGGCAATAGGTAGTATTATGTATGGCATGATCTCAACTAGACCGGATGTCGCATATGCTCTGAGTGTCACGAGCCGCTACCAGGACAACCCCGGACAAATGCATTGGAAGGTTGTGAAAGATATTCTTAAGTATTTACGAAGGACTAAGAATATGTTCATGGTCTATGGGGGTGGTGAACTGAAATTGGAAGGCTACACTGATTCTAGCTTCCAATGTGACGTGGATGATTCGAAGTCTACCTCTGGATTTGTATTCATGCTCAATGGCGGTGCTGTCTCTTGGAAGAGTTCCAAGCAAGACACCATCGCGGATTCATCCACTGAGGTTGAGTACATCGCAGCATCAACTGCTGCTAAGGAGGCGGTTTGGATAAGGATTTTCGTCCAAGAGTTGGGCGTCATCCCTGATGGAGTTGGTCCAGTCCCGGTGTACTGCGACAACACGGGTGCCGTTGCACAAGAAAAGGAGCCTAGGTCTCACAAAAGATCCAAACATATACTGAGGAAATACCACATAATCCGGGATATTGTGGCTAGAGGTGACATAGCAGTTGAGAGAGTCGCCTCTGCAGACAACATTGCTGATCCACTTACGAAGTCCTTGCCAAGACCGTTGTTTGAAAAACATCGCGAAACAATGGGACTGCGTCTGATGAGTAGTTGGCTATAGGGCAAGTGGGAAATTGTTAGAGTAGATGCCCAACTAGCCAACTTGTGGCGTGTGGGTTTTATTGACTCTTGTATATAACGATCTTTATTTATGAAATATGCATTTCCTTTATGGCATTCTTTATTTTCATTATGTTATAATGTTAACAATTGTGTTGGATAAAGACCGAGAATGCACCATAGTGTATGTTAGATGTGATAGTGGATATGATGGCTATCATGAAACACATCTAATAGTCACTGTGTATTCTGAACTCGTTCCTAGTCGATTGGGCCGTCAAAATGAGGATAAGGCCGCCCGAGCTTGAGACTAGCATCTTCGATGTGAAGTACCATGTTTCATTGGTAGGGAACATTGTGATGTTCTGAGCATGCAGATGGATAGTGACCTGGTGATCTATCGAACTACCCTCGTTCGGACTTTTCAAGTGGTTATCATTTGTCGAGTGGATAAGTCCGAGGTCTTGGTTGTACTGATTAGTCCTCACTACTCGAAACGTCATTGAGACTCTACATGATAGGCGCCTCACTTTGACCCATTTACCGACTCACTTGGGGTCATTAGGTGGCGGGATTGGGTGAGGTCCCGATGCATGTAGGAGTCGATGCTTCGTTGTCGATGTGATGTTCTGAGCATGCAGATGGATAGTGACCTGGTGATCTATCGAACTACCCTCGTTCGGACTTTTCAAGTGGTTATCATTTGTCGAGTGGATAAGTCCGAGGTCTTGGTTGTACTGATTAGTCCTCACTACTCGAAACGTCATTGAGACTCTACATGATAGGCGCCTCACTTTGACCCATTTACCGACTCACTTGGGGTCATTAGGTGGCGGGATTGGGTGAGGTCCCGATGCATGTAGGAGTCGATGCTTCGTTGTCGAGGATTCACCGCTCGCTTTCATACGTGGATATCCTATGCTATCTGAGGAGATAATAGTGTATAAATCTCTGACCAGAGTACTGGATGTGTTTTAGGTAAATGGGTTTACCTAGTAACACTCGCGATGGCACTATTTAATCTCCAAGATGTATGCATAGTTATCGGATCTCTAGCGACTCTCGATTTACCAATGATCGTTGATCTGATCGGGATATATGTGTTGAAAGGACCGTACTGTACGCTAACCACAACCAAATGGTTCTTGCAGGCACAATCAGTTATACCTAGGGGATCATGGGGCGCTGTTGCTAGGCGCTTTACCATGATCCGTTGGGCAAGTCCGAAATTGCGATTTCGGAGCCACAATGGTTGTGGGCCCACGACTAGCTGTATCCCTGAACCATTGAGGGTCACACAAGTACTGGATTCATGATTCCCTCACGGAAACTGAGCTCAATGTTTTGAGCATAGGAGGAGGATTTTAGGGAGTGCGACTTCCTAAAAGTCAACAGGGGTCAAATTGCAATTTCCAAAAGTTGGAGGGCCAAACTGCAATTTTGGACTAGGTGGTCTGAAAAATTGTTTTCACATCATAATACTAAGTTTTGGAAACTGTGTAGACTGGTCCGATCAGATCGTCGATCGGAGTTATGATGAAGCCGCGGTGATGGGAATGAACCGAATGTTCATATGGACTTGGGCCTGACCAAAGTCCATTGGGCCGGTTCAAGCCCATCACTTATTTATTAAAAGAGTGCTAGGGCTACATGGTAGACAACAACTTACAACCCATAACCCTAAACCTAGATTGTGGCCGCCCCCTCTCCTCCCAAAACCTCACGGCCGCCGCCTCCACCGCCGCGCCGCCGTGCCGCCGTGCCGCCGCCGCCGTTGATCGTGTGATCGGACTTCTTCCGATCAGCGTGTTGAGGAGATTCCGTTCGTGCCAAATTCGTCAGGCCTTCTAGTGCAGGCTGACGAAGGAATCGCGTTTTCGGTCGTGGACCTGATTAAGGAGGATCTACCGCCGCGTACCTTGAAGAGCCAGATTCCCTGTGAATTTGGTTGGAGCCAGGCGCCTAGACGTCAGCAAGGTGACACTCTATAAAACATCCTATGCATGTTTTATTGATTATATTTGATTTATATGTATTGAACGATTTCCGGGGCAATTTTTTAACTTTCGCTGCGCCCCCGGGAAACCGGATCCGGATCCGCCATTATGGCCAACATTTACAACACACATATCTTATTTATCCCAAGTATCCCGACTTATATCTTCAAACCTCATGTATACTGTTATCTGATAACTTCTTCTTTTGATAACCGAAGATTGGCTAGTCAGATTTGAGTGAGCGTACCTCGGTTGGAAACCTCTTCGAAGCCAACGTTCTTGTACCAATTTGGATTCGGGAGGAGGTTGGATAGAGATGATAGCTGAGGAACTGCGTGAGCTGGTTCTTGAGATTTTCCGACAGAATTGAGCTCATGTTCAGGTAACCATGTTCTGCTAGTGCTAGTTCTATTCCTATAGTTTATCTTTGAGCTGAGTAGTGCTCTGTTGAGTAGACGTAATTGATTTGACCCGCGAGGCTTTAGGCCGTAGGCTGTGTAAGCTTGAGTGAGCTGATTTTCTTAGCTATCTTGGCATATTAGATCCTTTCTTGTGGTTTTTGCCTTGATTTGTCGATCGAAACTTGGGCAGAGCTGGTAGGTGTGATCTGCTGTGAGCTGAGCTGAGGTATTGTACCAAGATCTGCGAAAGGTACGGATTGAGCTTATTTTAACAGTTTTGACATAAGCATGAGAATATTTCCAGCGTGACTTGATTGTTGTGTATGCTTGCTGGTCGTAAGCTAAGTTTGCTTAGCCGTGCTGTTCTTGTTGATTATCTGATTTGATTATGTGTGGTTATTATGCATTGTTGTGAGCTGATTCTGTCTTGTATTCATGCATAACATATTGAGGAGTTCCTTTGAGAACCGATTAATCACTGAGTCGTGATTTTTCGGCTGAGTCGTTGTGCCTGAGAATCCAATGATTCACTGAGTCGTGATTTCCAGCTGAGTCGTTGTGATTTGGATTCCGATGAATTATTGAGATTTTGATTGCCCAGCCAAGTCGACATGCCTTGATTACCGATGATTTTTGGTAACCTTTCATGCATTGCACGACTTGAGATATTGCATGTCTTATTTGATTGTTGTTATTTGAGTGATTTTCATACTGAGGTTTGACCTCGTTTCTTTTCCTTTTGGGGCTGCTTTGGTCTTGTGTTGGCCTTCGCAGGTTCTTCATGTAATCCAGCTGGACCAAGTGGTGCTTCGGCTGGTAGAGCCCCTTTTTGAGTCTCAGTTATGTATTATGTACTGAGATAGTTTACCAGGGGATGCCCTGCGTGAATACTTGTATTAAGATCTGTATCGGTTGAGCTAATTGTATACATTTCTTTTACTGTTGTTGCTGTGTGGATTTTTGAGTTAAAAATCTATACTTTGAGTATGATGTATTTTGAATCGTATTTTCATTTCAGGCCGAAAACGAAAATTTTTTAACCCATATTTTATGCTTCCGCGTAATTACGATTAATTGAGCAATTAATCTCTAAAGAACACTGGGCCTGACAGGTTCCAACCTCAAGCTTTGACTTTTTTGTAGGATTGGTTTATCTTGGATCTGGATATATGTTTCCTGTATTACTGGAAACTCGATTCTTTCCGGTTAAATAGCTTGAGCTACTTTTCCGAATATCTGTGGTATTTCAATAAACTCATTTCTAATAAATAATTCTGAATGATGTGTATTAGAAAGGGTATATGTTGGTCCCCGGAAATAGGATTATAAGATCAGCAGGCGCTGTTTTGACAACCATTTAAAATTTTGCGCCGCTGATACTACTGGAGCTGCAATAGCTCGTTTGTTCTTGAACATTAAAAGCAAAGAGCACCGGAAACAGATCTGGTATGATTTAAAAATCATGCGGAAAATACCAGAACTGAATCCTATATTTTAAAACAACTCAAACAGATTTATGTACAACATAAATCTGTTCAAGACTTGCGTGCTTGTGTGCTGCTGATATGCGATGCTAAATGCTGAACTGTAATGCGTATGCTCAAATGAATGCGTGCTGAACTGTAAACGTGCAATGCTAAAGTAAATGCTGAAAGCTTAAAGAACACAATACAGTACGCAGCATATTTGTTTCTGGAAGTTCGGATATCAACATCCTACATCTCCCCTTCTTCCACCTCGGAAGGATCCACTACTTCTCAAATGCACAACAGCCTCAACTGTGTGACTGACTACATACACAAGAGTTTTACGTCTTCATGCTTGGACGGGAACTGTGAACATATTTCGAGATTCATTCACATATAGATGTGAATGAATCCGGGTGTGTGAGATTGATACATTTAAGCTCTCATCTCTCTGTTTTTCTCACACACGAGGGACATGCTCTAAACAAGCTAATCTAGACTTAGCAATCAACACTCGTGAAAAGCTCCTCTCTAATGGCGGTCGATTGCTTCGTCTATCTCTTCTTTTTCCCTCTGTTGGTGCACTGTATATTCAAAGTAATTCTACCACAGTATGTAGTAGCACCAACTGAACGAACACTTAGTGTCTCGTTCACTCTGTCGACAGACTAACAGACTTCTGCTTCAATGGGCGTTGCCTCTAATATATAGCCTCTGTAAAAATTCTTCCCGTTGGAAAGCTTCCAAAACTCTTCAGCGCTCCAGAAGGCTATCTTGTCTTCTTTCCATTTTGGTGCAACGCTCCTCTGTCAAGTACCGACACAAGAGTAGTACTTGCGTCCTTTTCTTTTGCAGGCTTCTGTCGCTTTCACCATTTGAATTGAGCTCAGCAGTTGATGTCCAGCTTTTCGCAACTCTTCGTAAGTTGTCAACTGCTTCGCTCCTGCTGATTCAAGTCGACTACTGCTTCTCTTGCGCTTCTGCTGAATCTTGCGACTGGTTGAATTTCTTCACTTCGCCTGCTTCTTCTCTTCTTGCGACTGGATTTCACAACGACTGGAAGCGTAGCAACAGCTGATACAAATAAGTTCTCGACTGGAAGTACTGTTGCTACCTGCTGATTCTTCGCGCCTGCTGATTGAACATAAGCGCAAAGTCTTCCTGCTGAATCTTTAGCGCAACAGCAAAACGCTGTCGTATCAACTCATGTAAACGACATCGTTTTGCTATCGCTATCTTAAAATATCTTCTGCTGGCTGCACTGTAGCTCCCTGCTGATGAACAGTAGCTCTCTGCTGAATATGATGACGTCACCTATGACGTCATCAGCACTAAACCATCTGCTGAATCTCCACACGACGTCGCTTCTCTTCTCGTGCTTTGCTTCATCTGCTGATTCTTAACACGACGTCGCTTCAGCTTTTGCGCTTCACTACATCTGCTGATTGTGATGACATCAAGGCTGATGTCATCACAGCTCATTCCATATCTAGCGCCTCTTCTCATCTGCTGATTCTTCATCTGCTGAACACTGTAGCTCCTGCTGAATGATGACGTCACTGCTGATGTCATCTATATTTTACGCTCCAGCTGATCTTCATCATCTGCTACTTCGCTTCGCTCCAGCTGATCTTCATCATCTCGCTAAGCATCCAGCTTCTTGAATAGCGACTGTCAACAGATTCGTCAACAGTACTTATAAACACGACTGCTGATAGATTCGTCAGCAGTACTTATAATTGCTTCTTCTCTTGCTTCTTGGATAGCAACTGTTGATAGATTCATCAACAGTACTTATAACTTTGCGACTGCTAACAGATTCGTCAGCAGTACTTATAACTTGAATCTTCTTCTTCTCCAGCAAGCTTCTTAATACAAAATCCAGCTGGTTCGCTTCGCACTTTAGCTCTTCAGCTAGTTGTTATCGTTTCAGCTGGATTATCATGCTCCAGCTGATTTCTTGGCCTCCGCCTGATTACGAACAACTGAATCAACTCTGGACGTCTCCATCGCTAATTCAACTGCTGATTCCATGAATACCAAACCAACTGCTGATTGATAATGTTGCGAACCAACTGCCTGGACAAATATAGCTGCTGCTGATCGTCTTCTTCGTTTCTAAAACCTGTACGCTTAAATAGAATTGTTAGAATCACAATAATAGGTTTTGTGTAATTCAAAACTTAATTAGGATCTGTAAAAAACAGATCCAACAATCTCTCGGATAAACTACTCTACAATTTCCCCAGCACACAGATTACATGAGATAGTACCCAGTACCAAATCTTGCAAAATGCCCATCCGTTTATCGCATATGATGATATCAATGAGTGAATCAATTCCTTCTTTCAAAGTCGTTTTTATCATGATTTAGACTGTTCCGATATGGATTTAGGACATTGTTCGTTCTACTTCCATCTTGAGTTTTTGTAATTATTTATTTCTTCAAAAGGAATTAGCTACATCTCAATTCGGTTTCTGTGAGTTCTATTGAAATTGCCATTCCATTCTGGAAACCTTATAGATCAATCGATGCTTTCTGCTCCTTAGGCCCAAATTTCCTATTAAAATTTTCTATCGGCCCTGCAGATAATCCTTGATATCTCTATAGGCTTAGATTTTCTCTAATTATTCTTTGGACCATATTGTGAAAAATAATTGTCTGGTTAAAGAAACCAAACATATCTTCATGTGCTTCGTGATGAAACACTTCTCCCTTAATCGGACTACGACTCCGATTCTCCATGAGATCCTTCTTGACTTGGATTTTTTATTCCTCATATATAACTTAATATGAGGGAATATCCTCAAATTGGTATATCTGAAGTAAACCGCTTCCTCGATATCAGGATTTGGTTCAAAACTCTTGATTCCTTTTATTATTTTATGGACAGTTGGTGGAGATATGTCCTCTAGCTCCGAATGTCCAACAGTTGCAGTTTTTAAAACTTTCATTAGCCCTTGTATGGGCTCTCCTATAAGGTTTTCTTGTTAGTGTTCTTTCAGTGCTTCGAAATGAACTCGATGATTGAGAAGAACTCCTACTCCTGGATGGTCCGCTTCTCTATCCGGATTGCTAAGTTCTGGCCTTCTGTCTTGACAATACAGTCCTTGGTCTCCAAGAACTTCTTCTACTTGTTCTGTAGGGATGATTTCTGAAACTCCTTTTCTTCTGCCTATATGGCTCACTTCAAACAATTATTGGAAGATCATTTTCTTTACAACACAAAGGGGTTCGTTTCTTGATTCCCCTTAATCTCTTGTAATTCTTTTGTAATGATGTATGATGACACAATTCCTCCAATTTTCCTTAAGAGGCCCTTCTCGCCAAAATATCTGGGTTTCCTGGAATATATTCTCTTATTAACATTTTCCTCTAAGAACTCGGCATCTTTGTGAACAAAATTTTCGTTTCTATATTCTTCTACTCCTGAATTCCATCTGTATTTAGTGAATAAATGATGTATTCATCTACTAGATAGATGTCATGTAATTCAAGACTGTACAGAGCTTGGATGTATTTTTCCTTCTTCTCTGTGTCTTGGCTATTAAAATAGTCCATCCTTATAAATTGTGCTTTAAAAAGGGTAGCCATACTTCCTGTGATCTCGCTAAGGGATTCTCCAGCTATGACTGATTCTTTTGTTTCTACCGAGTTCACATCTCATGCGGATTTGATTGATCCAATCAGACTCATTTCTAATAATTTAATGAATCATTCTTTATTGAACCAGAGTTCCTGCTGTGATTCTCATAGCTGATGTCCAATCATCAATGAGATCTTCTCTGTTCTTAAAATCCAATACATCAAGGTTAATCATAACTCAATATGGATGTAGTGGTTCTAGGACAATCTTTTCATATAGTGTTTGATGGAGTGGTATTTATCTCCACCTTGACCGTATTCCTGTTAGATGAGATTCTCCTCCAACCCGGTAATCATTTTAGATTTCTCCCATGTTTTCATCATAGGATCCCACGCTAGAAGTTGGTAGTTCAGGGGGAGTAATCCTTGGAACAATGGGTTGATCAACCTCTGTTGTGTTCATTTTTAAGTCTTCGACCTTCAGATTTGCAAAGATTCTGCAAGGTCTTATAGATCATCAAGGCCAATCCTTTCTAAACTTGTCAAGGTATTTTACATTCTCGAGATATTTTTAATAAGATTGATAATTTTTTCCTCATCGATTAAAAGTTTTTGTACCACTTTGACCTTCCCTTTTCTATGTAATAAGGTTCTATACCAAAATATGGTGGTAACCTTCCTCCCGAAGTCCTGTTACTGAAATTGGGTAAATTTTCTATATTGCAGACATTTGTTTGGATTTCCCTTAAGGTGTCGAAAATTCCTTCTTGTTTCGTAAGTATTACTTCAATTTGTTGGGGATAAAATATAGGTGATTGTTATAATTTGTACCGTTCTTTGAATTTCCCTAACATCTCCTGAGATCTTAGAGGAATCTGGCACTATTTCTAATAAATTAGTACTTTGAATCATTTTCTTGTACATGTTAGAGCTCCTTCATCTTCAAATTCTCTTGTTGCCTAAACTTTGTTAGATTTTCTAAACTATTTCAAAATATTGGAATAAATCCTGAAGAAAAAAAAATCTCGAACCTAGGTTCGGATCTATAAGCTTTTGAAATTTCTCCTCCTCGTCAAGATTAATTATTATTGCATAATAATGTAAATGTGAATAATTAAAAACATAGGCTCTGATATCAGGTTTGAAACACAATTTCAATAAAAAAAGGTAGAAAATGTTAAGGGTTATTTTGGGTATTTTTTGAAAATATTTTGACCAACAGGGGGTTGAAACAAATGAATATTTGGATTAAGGACTTAAACAAGAAAATTCTTGACTGATTAAGTGAATTAAGTTTTGGTTGGGAGATTTTTCAGCAATTTTTCCTAGAAGTAATTCGGAAATGCAATATTTTTTATGATTTGCACGAAATCTAATTTTCCAAGAAAACCCAACCCTCAATCAAACGATCCAAACTGACCACAAAAAAATCATCGTAATAGTTTTTTTAAGCTGAGTAAGCATGACATCTTCTCTGACATGTTTTTTGTTGTCATATAAAAGGCATGGTTTTACAAATAATAGTTTTTTTTTTTTTTGAAACTTGATTTCAAAGCATCTTATATATATATTTATATGAGGAATAGGCATGGCCACAATGTGGCATTTACACCGCCAAATAAAATAAGATCGGGTGGGAAACGAACAATTTCAACCTAGGAACTGCAAAAAGTGAAGTGTCTGTCATATATTCACACACAGACACATGTATATAAATATAATAACAAGGATACTTAGCTGCAAAGATATGTAGAATTAGGTGCATCTCCGGCTGGTTGAATAAGATATAAAAAAAAATTCTATTTCGTAATGCTGGGAATTCTTTTCTTCTTTAAAAGAACTTCTGATGATAAAAAAAACAAGAAATATAAGGATGCACATAAACATTTTTTATTGATTTTTTAGAAATTGAAATATTGATTATCGATAGTATAATTTATTGTCTGAATTGGACTTTGTGGCCATCAAGTCTTTGGTTTTATTATGAAATGACTACTAAGAGTGACCAATCTAACATGTGAAGTGTTTGGTCCCATAAAAATGCTGATAAATTTATAGAGATTCATTGTGTCCTACACGCGACTTTTTACTCAGATATTCGATATTCAAACCATGTATTATGGATTGCTTACTAAAATTAAAAAAATTTAAATATCAAGAGATAATGATGTCGATAAG
Organism: Dorcoceras hygrometricum; assembly: GCA_001598015.1. Classification (NCBI taxonomy): domain Eukaryota; kingdom Viridiplantae; phylum Streptophyta; class Magnoliopsida; order Lamiales; family Gesneriaceae; genus Dorcoceras; species Dorcoceras hygrometricum. The sequence goes on from KQ987748.1 coordinate 64,407, forward strand.
TAAATAAATTGTTATGAAGTGTAGAAATATGAAAGTTATTTTACTTTGGATGTTTATCGTATCAAATTTTAGTATTAGAACACTATATTGTTTGCTTATTATCTCTTTGTCAATTTTGTTCTTTTTGTCCCTGATTATTTTGGTTTTTATTAAGTATTAAGGAGTGATATGCATAATAGAGCAAAAGTTTGGGGTGTAAGTGAGATTTTATAAAACTTTAATTTCAGATTGGTTTCAAATATTTTGGGATGGCTGCATCATTATCGACGCATGCTGACATCAGATGCCATTAAATCAAAAGAGAGGGTAATATTTATTTACACAATAGAGGACAAACTTCCAAATGGCCATCATAGTTGAAGAAAGTTTGAAAGAGCAATCAGATTTCTTTATATATAAAATATGAAATGTTTTATCACAACCCAACAACAAAAGCCCATTATGAAATTGGGCCCCACAAGCCCATAATGCTAATCCCATAACAGACCCCCTGCACGTAAGAATCTTCGCAACAAAATGATTGAAATCGATCGTACAATTTATTTTTTCTTTTTTCGAGGATCATTGCCATAATTTTGAAGCAACATTATACAGAGAGGCCATAGCTATTGAATAATATTCGGTACTCCTCTTGGCTTTATATTCCAATTCTTTAGGATTGATCCGTATGAATCATCAGATCATGAAGATTGTGACTGATAAATTAAAATATTTGATAATATAGTTATTCAAAACTTGGCAACGATCTAACATATTCTCCTCAAATAAAAGTCACTGGAATTAAATTGGTAGTATAAATTTTGAAATCCTAAGGGGAATTAACTCATTCTGGCAAGCTGATTTCATCCAGGTCGTCCAACGACAGGAAAACCTCGTCCAAGCACGAGAGCTCTGTCCCGTCGTCGTCGTCATTCTCGTACACCCGGCACACTACCCATTTACTATAATCCTACAGCAAACACAAAAGGAAGTGTGATATTTTCAGAGAATATGAGAATCCCAAGAAGGAGATATGTAATAGTATTTACACTAGAACAATATAAGGGAGAAATTAATATATAGTTCAAGTGTGCAAATCTTACAATCCTGGAACTTCTCCTTGATCTTGATGCTCTATGGGTGGAAGCATGATCGGAGAGCCGATATTCCTCCATGATCCAATTTGTTTTGACTCCTTGAGCCGGTTCCCCTATGTGAAACGCACAGTATTTTTTTATGCCAACTTTAGAGCCAGCACTCGTGTATATTGGCTCTTCAACACCCAGTGACTGCCAGTACCCGCTCCCGGTAGCTCTCACTTGTGTTCTTCTACTATAGAAATACCACTTGTTTCCTTCACCCATAGCTTTACCTACATTCACACAAGTTGTTTATATACCAGCATTGTGGACTAGAAACATGCTAAAGTACTTGGAGTTGTGTGTTGCACATTATGTTCTTTTTTCTAGTTGGGGTGATAGTTGTTACAATTTGGTCTAGAGCCTGAGAACTCGTTATGCCAGATGGAAAAGCTGTTATTTTTAATAATATGCATGTGTCATTTGAAAATATAGAGAGTAGTATATTCAATAGCAAAGTAAGATCAAATGGTAGAAGGGAGGGGGGGATGCTAGCTAGGTATATATATACTTGCTGGCATGCATGCACCTAATAAGTATATATGTACATGTTTGTGTAAGTAAAAAGAATAAGAGGGAACATGAGTTCGTTACCATTTAAGTCCCATGGATCATAAGGGTAAAGATCAAGATCCGGGATGATATCGGGATCGTAAGGCAAAAGCGCCGCCTTTCGTTGAAGGAAATGGACCACAAGCTCTTCATCCGTGGGGTAAAACCGAAACCCCGGTGGCAAGTTGCTGTTGAAGCTGCTATAATCTCCCATCAATCCCACAAAAGAACCGCAAGAAATTCTATCTTGATCACGATATGTACTCAATACAACAACTGGATGAACTTAATATTTAAAGATCGAGTGAACATATAAACATGAAGTGGCGGAGTATATAAGAAGATGGATGATAAATGAATTCATGACAAGAGTGGTATTTATAGTGAATGGAGGTGTGGGAGGAGAGAGAAGAAACTAAGGGTTTGACGTGTAATGGAAGTCTGTGTGTTCAGATCAAAGATGGAAGCATATTGTATGCAATAATAATATAATAATTATATTATAATAGTATTTAGGATTGGGTTCTTTTTGAAATGTATGTCTGGTGTGCTGCCCTTCTTCCCACTCGGCCGGCGGGTATAATATCACTAATATAAACGTTGTATACTTTTCAAGCAACGGGATTACTTGGCATTTTATGGAAAACTTGGGGGGATACAGATATATTGGCAATGGCCAAGATTTATCTGTATTCGACCTATATATGTGTGCCGCACAGAGCATCAACTAGGGAAATGTGATTTTGGTTCAGAAATGTGAAATTATGGGTTTGATCCAAAGTTTTGGGTTGGGGAGGGGGGCCACGTACTAAACTTGTTGTCCGAGAGTGAAAATTTGAGATTGAGAAGATATGGACCTTGAGTTGAAGTGAAAAAAAGGATAAATTACGCAACCAATAAATATATATTAAACTGTGTGTACTAGGTAAAACATTTTTTTAGTAATATTTGTTATAAAATTTCCAGGGTCTACTTGAAATTCACCGGTACATATTAAGAAAATCAAATTTTATTATATTGGATCTAGAAATAAATAAATCATATTTTGATGAATACATAACTTGCTATTATATTTCTAATGAGTATACTTGGTATACAGATCTATATAAAAGCAGACAAGAGCAGAACGAAACTTAAAACAATTTGAGATCAGTATAAGTGAAGAGCTAAGCTCAGCTAAGAAAACGATTCAGAACAGATCAGACATCAGTATAACAGCAGTTTAGAGCTGAACAGATTAGATCAGCTCAGAGAAGTGAATCAGTATAGATCATATGAGAAGAGCAAAGTAGTTCAAATCAGATCAGAACATAACAGAACAAAAGGGCATAACAATTCAGATCAAATAAGAACATAATAGAACAAAGCAAAACATAACAGATTAGCTCAGATAAGCAAACAGATAAAATCACCTCGGTTGAGAATAGCAGATGAGATCAGTTTAAAGCAGAATAGACGAGATCAATTTAGAGCAAAACAGATCAGATCGGAGCAACTCACTAAAAAGATAGAGAAGAAGAGTAGAACAGAGCCCACATAAAAGAACAGATCACAACAGAGTTCAATCAGTACAGGCTATCAACTCAGAAGGGCAAATAAGTTGAACAAGATTATCTTAGACAGAACAGAAGCGACTCAAACTGATTTGCTCAATACGACAAAACATCAGTTCGGAGCAGTAAAAGATCATAAATAACCTCAACTCATGTACGAAGAAAGGACGACAAGTACACAGAGTCAGAACGTTGCAGAAGGCTTTTGCAACGGGAAGAAACTTGTGTCTAACGTTCATATCAGAATAGGGTCTATAAATACAACTGAACTGAAGCAAATTAGTAGAGGCGAGTGTGTGAAGAAGTGATGTGCATAGAGAGCGCAATAGAGCAAGACGAGCGCACAACCACGTCGTTGGAATGCTTTGAAAATCATTAGATAAACGAAAGAGTGTATGATGATACATGAGAGAATACACTATCACAGAATAATTCTCACGCATGCATTCACTCAAATTCGAGAGATGTACTTAAACAGATTAGATGAGTAAAAGACAATTATACAAGTTGTATTGATACGAAAACGTTAAACTTAGTGTTTGTAGTCTTCGCATAGATACGTTAAACATATGCAGCATTGAAGCCTAGCTGTTTTACTTTGGCAGTGTGGTAAGTCCCAGCTGAAGGTGGTGGGTTTGTCCGAGCTGATGTATGAATCAAAGCATTCTAGTAAAACTTTCCAGTTCGGAAGAAGCGAAACCATAGAAGCGGTGGTTTCGAACTTCTAAACAAATATCTGAGTATTTGTTTACAGTTTTGATTCATAAATGTTTTAAACTGTTTTCATGTCAGTTTCAGATAATATATCGAGTATTTTCACTTGATATATTTTTAAACTCGATATATCTCTCTGTACTCAAAAATATTTCAAGAACTAGAATTATTGCAACTCTTCATATCACGTTGAGCTTTTCTGTTTGTCATACAGCTTTCTATCTTGCACCGTGCATTGTCGTTGTTCTTTCAAATGTCTGATTTTTAAACCTGCGATCCGATCCTATTTTCCCAACAATCATAAGAAGGAATCCTGTATTTTGTCATTCTTCAATTCATATTTTCAAATAAAATTTAAAGTCATTAAAAACTCCTTACTAAATTGTTTATGATTTTTTGAATACGAAAGAACGAGTGCAAGTAAAAATTTAAGAATTTATAAGTTTTGATTTTTTGAGAGATTTTCATGTACTCAATTACCTACTTATTTGAGCTCTATAACAGGATGAAAGTCAGTCTTTTAGCAAGCGTATATGTCCAGCTTTTCAGTGTATAAGATAAATTGGTATAACTGAAAATATACAGATAAAACAAGTTAAACCACTGGGATCGACAAAATACAAATATAAAAATTTCACTAGTTCTCAATTTTTTATGTTCAATTTTCAAATTTGTTGTGTGTTCGTGTGTGTATGTATATATATATTTATATATATGCATAAACTTACAATTTAACCTTCCCAAAAAATTTGCCAAGAATATATGTCTATTTCATGGCCAAACCAAATGTCTTTGCAATGAAATTCAATTATTTTGTTTGTGCTTTTCATTCGGTTCTGATGCATCAAATCATTACTTTCACTTTGAACTCCATCATCATTGTACCTCTTCTGTTATTATTAATTTGTACTGATTGTATACCCATGATGGATACATAAATACATAAAATTTTAACTTAAGACATTAAATAATAAAAAACTAAAAATATATAGGTCAAGGTAATGAGTTATATGTGGAAAACAAATCTTGTATACATATTCAAAAGGCCAGCTAGTTCAAATATGATTCACGAGTCGAATTACATGATTTCAATTTTGGAAGAAGATGTGTCGATGTCCATTTATATTAGTATTGGTGACATAGATGTATTAGACGTAAGAAGATTTATTTATCATGAGACATACTAAATGAAGGATGTGATTTGCGCCTAACACTTAGGTTTTAACTTTAAACTCCAAATTATTGTACTTCAAAAGCTCTAAATCTTGTCATTTCCAACAAATTATTTGTAAAAAACCATAAATTAGTTAGGCCTTATTTAAAAATATTACCTAATTTTTCTAAAAAAGAATATTCAAATTTGGTAATAAGAATTTTGTAAAATTTTTTAGGGCTTTGATATATTTGGGGTAGACTTTTGAGGCTAGCCACTGACCCTATGAAATTATTGGCTCAAAATTATTTAACATAATTATATATATATGTTGGTTAATTTAAGTTTTGATGAAGACAAAAGATCAAGAGATTAAACAATTAGATCAGAGGATAAGCTGGATAAACGATCAGATCAGGATAGAGCTTACTGCATTGATTTTACAGATCAGATCGGAGCTAAGCTGATCAAAGACAACTCAGCTCAAGGTATTCAGATAAGTATAATATCAGATCAACTTAGAGTTTAGAACAGATCAGATCGGAACATCACAGCTTGCGATCATATCGGAGCCAAACTGAGTAAAGACAACTCAACTAAAGGTATTTCATATTAGAACTAATCTGAAATTGGCTCGAAATATATACGATCAGATTTTGAGGTATCGTATACAACATTAACTTGATTTGATGTGTTGACCTCTCAAGTTCTCTCTATAGTCGTTGGAACTACTTTTAGCAAATTCCAGATATACCAAAGATCTGATATCAACTGATAACGACGTAATGTATGCTAAAAGAGGAAAGCATCGTGAAATGCACGAAGAACAGTACAAGTATTAAAAACTCCGCAGACAAATTCTTTGGATCTATACGACGTGTCACTTGTAGCATTTATTACCATTCCAAATGGTGTAAATCAGAGAATCTAAGAGAGTCATAGAGGATGCGAAACAGAAAAATCTACAAACTTTAGCAACTCAAACAAAACAAGCTCAGAAATCAATCTGCTACTCAATTCTGTATAACTTTTCGGCTTGTTGCTGAAACTTAGTTTGGCTTTGTACTAAAATTCTTATTCTTAAGAGAGCCTAAAACAATATATAAAACATAGCCTATGTGTTGGTGTATTGTGAGACTAAGATTTCAGCTCAGGTGCGGCCTGACTGAGTGGGTTTGTACAAGTAGTTGTACAAATCAAAACCTTGTAGTGGAAATCCTTCCTTGTTAGGAAGAAAGGGGAGATGTAGAAGTCTTGGTTCAAACTTTCATAAACAAATATCTGTCCCTATCATTTTTATTACACACATTCATTTTACATTCACTGTTTGATTGAACTTTTTTCGCATAAAATATTTTTATTGTTCAAGAAAACAGAGTGACTGAGTACGAGCAGTTGGCTGTTAACTCAGCTGAATTGAAAACAATTTTTAAAATAAGAAGTACACTGTCTCATGGATGATGACAGTGATGAGATATTCGACTTTTCTAATGTTGAATTTACATGTGAGGACCTCATTTCTGCACTTAACGAAATGGTCCATGAGTATAAGAAGCTATCATATTCATTTGAGGAAGTTAAAGCTGGAAGCAAAAGGCGACAAGATAATGCAAGTAATCCGAGCTGCTCATTGTTGGAAAGCTTGACAGTCTTCTGGCTGAGTTAAGTAAGCTCATAACTGAGAATGAATTGTTATAAGTCCGATGAAATCACATCTGAAAATTAAAACTAAATCAAGTGATGATCTCGTGGAAAAAGTCTTCTATTTCCTTGAGCAAGCTGCATGAGGCCCAAAAGCCATTATATTATCATAAAAAACAAAAAGAGACACGGTCTTAATGGAAACACAGGCCTATCGATAAATACACTCTCCTGATCTTATCCAGCTCGCGTCGTCCAACTCCCCCTTAAAAAAATTCACCTGCACCCAAGATAACCAGTGATCCTACGGGCTCAGCAAGCAAAATCTGGGATACCAAATATAAATAGTGCAGGCGCAAAAATACAGACTTATAAAGGAATCTTTTAAAAAAATTCATAAACTTTCTTAAGTACCGCGGTTATAAAATAACCCATTGATCGTAATTCATTTTCTGCATGAGATGTGACGCGGAAACTCTCCTTAGGTCATTATTTCTTGATCAAGATCATCTGGAACTAGGCTATGGTGAACTATCGTCCATTATCATTCATGTTTGGAGTGGAAACCCGATCCGTCGACCGACATCCACACTCTCGTAAGCTGACCGTCTGTTATCTTTGCCACAAGTCATATAAACTTTGAAATAAACTTCCTTATACAATGTTAGGATCCAAAAACAAGCTCGGGAGTTCAGAGGGGGGGGGGATGAATGAACTCCTTTACTAATTTTGATTTAAAGATTTTTCGAAAGATTTTACTGCTCGACGCAAACCTCCAGCCGAGTTACCAGCTTGAAGGGTTCTCAGTTATTGCTGTTTGTCTCATGTAATAAATAGTTTTATGCGGAAAGAGCACGATTCAAATAGTGAACAATTTAAAAAATGCGAGAAAGTAACAGATAAGGAGTCGAGAGTTTGTTTCTGGAAGTTCGGAGCAATATCTCCTACGTCTCCTCTTCTTCCTCAATGGGAAGGATATCCACTAGAAGATTTGATTTATACAACCCTTTATACAAACCGATGCCGCAACCAGCAGCTACGAGAACTCCTAGCACTCAACCACGAACACAGACCCGCGATCTGGTTCGTAAATACAAAATACTCAGAACTGAGCTTGTTGTGCTATTATAGCACTCTACACTCTCTGTTTGTGATTTACAAAGAAAGATCAACTCTACAGAGTGTGTGTATAGAAGATAGTGTGACATAGGAAATGAATAATCAATTTGTGTGTGTGTCACTTGCTGTGAGCTGGTTGATGAACTCTGTTTTCGCTTGTGAAGGGCTGGTTAACTCGTATGTTCGATAATTTTTTGTAGTCTGTAACCCCTTCACAGCTTCCCTTCTCTTCTATTTATACCCTTTGGATACAACAGTAATAAAGGTAGCCAGTAGACACGTTGTATGCATCCAAATTGAATTTCCTGCGATGCTTTAAATTCTTGTACAATGAAAGTACAGCTCCATTAAATGCATTGCCCTTTTTAGCAACTCTGCGTCGTCTTCAGTTTGAACTCGATCTCTGTGTATCTGAATCTAGCTCAAAGTAGTTCCAACGACTACACATCACTGCAGAGATGTCAAATGTCTCATATAAGACTGATTTAGCTTCAAACATTCCGAAATTCAATTCGCTACGTTGTTCTTTACTCAGCTGGTTACCCGATCTGGTTTCTGAACATCGATCTTCTTTTCTTGATCGGGTTCTGAGCTTGATCATATCCAATCTGCTTTGAGGTATTCTTCTCATGTCTTTGTTATGTACTGATTCAGATAGCATTCTTTGTACGCATATCTTCGGTACTATACCACTTGTGAAATCATTCTGCTTGGTTTACTTACATGGTCTTCCAGCTGGTCCGTTATACCACTTATCACTACCACTGCAATCTATTCTCTCAAATTTAAACCAATGATTTGCTGCTCTTCATCTCAATGCTCTTTTAAATTCTTCGAATTTTCTCAACTGAATTTTCCTTATCCGGCTAAGCATCTTTGAACTGGTATCAGCATTGACTTAACACCCAGCTGGTTTATCCTAAACCAGCACAGCTCAATATCAAACCATCTTGACCAAAATACCTTTGCTGGTTTGTCCTCAACCAGCGTACCTAAGAGCGCTGAGCTGGTTTTTTCTTAACTAGCTTGACTTTGCTCCGATCTGGTTTCTATGTCCAACAATGTAAACTTCGTCCAGATCTGGTGCCTTTGGTCTGATTGATCTCTTTTATTTTTTATCACCAAAATTTCTGAAATTTACTCTAACAATTTTCCCATTTTGGTGATCACAAAACTTTGGTCTTAAAAAGAGATTTTTATACACCGTTGAACAAACAAAAAAAATGCAACTATACACAAACAACTTGGTCCTATACAAAAACTACTAAGTCCGTCCTTGCTCAAAACCATCTTCTCCTTTTATAGATGCTGCTTCCTTCACCCCTTTTATAGCTTGATCCTTTACCCCTGGTACTTCTTGGACCTTCCCCCTGTCTACTCGGTCCTTCCCCCTGTCTACTTATTTGTCCTCCTTCCCCCTTTTTGGCATCACCAGTCTTCTTAAGGTGATTAACCAATTCTTTCAGCTGTAATTTAACAAAATCAAGATCACTGGCAAGTTGTAACTAATTCTCGGTAAGTTGACGAACAAGGCTGGTTTCAACGAGGTATGGGAAGATGCAACATTGGCAGACATGGTGTCCATCTTTTCATAGAATGTGTTCTTGTAAGTATTAAAGTCGTGTTTCATGAAGGTCTGAATATTCAGCAATTCCTCAACTTTGGAATCTATAGATCCAACCCTGGAATCCATGGATTGTACCCATGAATCATTGTACCATTGAATCCATAGAAATCATCCTTGAATCCAGTGAAACAACGACTTTTTCCAACTCTTCGAGCTTAATATTAGCATTAAGATTTTCTGGGGTACTGGATACAAAAACCAGTTGTGAACCATCGTGGGAAGAATCTTCATTATTTGATGAATCCACAAAATCTATCGTCTCTTCTCTGTTTTCTGTATATACAACCATCTGTAAGTTAGATGGACTCGGACCCTGATGGTCCGTATTATTCATCTATGAAATGGGATTGGGACTTAGATTATTTACATGATCCTCATCATGGACATGAATACTGCCAGAGAAAGTAGGACTCTCATTGGAACTAGGATTAGAATCGTGATAGAAACGCATACTGTCACTCTTGTCACTGTTCATGGAGAGATAAAAACCAGAAGACCTCGAACCATGACTTGAACTAGAGTGACCTGGACTATGTTGAGGCTGATCCTATTATCTAGGAATCGGTTGCTCCATGGTCTGGTGTCCATCCATAGGGCCTAAAATCTCTTTCTCTGGAGCCGGATGCTCCTTCTCTGCTTCCTCCTCCTCCAAAGTTTCAACATTTCCAATGGTCCTTTCAACCTCCTCAATCTGGTCTTCCTGCTGAACTGTTTTCTTTGTTGTTGTCTCCTCCTGTTCATCATGAGTGGAAACTCAAAAACAAGAATTTGTGCCTGTGCTGGTTGAGCTGGATTAGCTCCAGTTGACAGAAGTGTGCGTTCCTCAGACCAATTGGTAGCTTCTCCTGCAATTGAAGTTTCTGGAGCCACAATAGGTAAGCCAGCTAGTGTATGCAGATCCCTGTGTTGCCTAGAGATTTCCTTAAGTTCCCGGCTCAGAACTCGAATGCACATATATTCGTAGTTTACAGATGGCTCAGCTGTTTTGAAGTTTTCCAAGTGCTCATCTACTAGCTTCTGCACTTCCATCTCATAAATCTTGGCGATAATCTCTTAAACAATTCAGAGACTTGCTCCGTATCCGCCCAAACCAAGAACTGTTCTTCAATTTCAGCCAAATTTTCAATAGACGAAACACCTTTGATCCTTACCGCTGTGCGGAAGTGTACACATTCATCAAAAGCAACCATTCTATCAGATACGTCTTCCCATGAGGATTTTAGCACTAAATGACAATGCTCTTCAACTGGGTTAGGGTTGGCAAAAATATCTAGGATCGGTTTACCATTGGCGGCGGGATTTATCTTGGGCAGAAAATATGTCGCCCGATTTATCTCCCGGATTTCCACAGGAGTTTTGATACCCTTTACAAGAAACTTCATGGACTGTTGAGCTGGTTGCTCATGACTAGTACACACCACAATGTTAGAGTAGATGCCCAACTAGCCAACTTGTGGCGTGTGGGTTTATAGACTCTTGTATGAAACATTCTTTATATATGATATTCGCATTCTTTTATATGGCGTTCTTTACTTTCATTATGTGTGTAATGATTTACAATTGCGTTGAGTAAAGACCTAGAATGCACTAAAGCGTATGTTAGATGTGATAGTGGGTATGACGGCTATCATGAAACACATCTAATAGTTGCTGTGCATTCTGAACATGTTCCTAGTCGATTGGGCCGTCAAAATGAGGATAAGGCCGTCCGAGTTCGAGACTAGTATCTGCGATGCGAAGTACCATGTTTTATTGGTAGGGAACATTGCATTACAGTTCAGCTTAGGATCTCATTTCAGCAGCACACAAGCACAAGTCTCGAACAGATTTATGTTGTACATAAATCTGTTTGAGTTATTTTAAAATATTAGAATTCAGTTCTGGTATTTTCCGTATGATTTTTTAAATCATACCAGATCTGTCTCCGGTGCTCTTCTCGTGTTGTTTTTAGATGTTCAAGAACAAGAGGTATTGCACCTCAAGTGTTGTAGCAGCGCGCAAAATTTCTAAAGTCTTTTAAAAAGCGCGGCTGCTGATCCTATTTTCGGTATCAGAGCTTTAAAAATGATTTGAGCTCATGTTATAAAAGACAGGGAGAGTGGCGTCACTGTCGTTTATAATTTTGAGTTATGCATCAGTTTCTGTTTTGAAAATCATATATTGTTGCATACGGTGCTTCCCAAATGTTGTTTTCGTTTGTCAAAGATTAAAACTCCTACTGTTACATTGTTTTTGCTGTAACAGTGTAGGGAGAGCTTTTGTTTTAAATATGGGAAGACCAGCAGTTCACTCTCTTTTTGATTCCCACAAAAAGGGAGAGAATTGTTAGAACATGCATTGTTCATTTAAGGTTTTGTGTAAATCAAAAAGGGAGAGATTGTTGGATCTGTTTTGACAGATCCTGATTAAGTTTTGAATTACACAAAACCTATTATTGTGATTCTAACAATTCTATTTAAGCGTACAGGTTTTAGAAACAAAGAAGACAAATCAGCAGCAGCATTATTTGTCCAGCAGATGGTTCACATTATAAATGTTCAGCAGTTGGTTTGGTGTTCATGGAATCGGCAGCTGGATTAGCAATGGAGACGTCCAAAGTTGATTCACCTGTTCGTAATCAGGTGTAGGCCAAAGTTGAACCAGCTGGAGCATAATAATCTAGCAGATGATGAAGATCAGCTGCAAGCGCTGAAGAGAAAAGTGAACCAGCTGGTACAGGAATTGAGGAGCTTGCTGGAGATGAAGAAGATTCAAGTTATAAGTACTGCTGACGAATCTGTTAGCAGCCGCTAATATAAGTACTGTTGATGAATCCATCAACAGTCGCAATTCAAGAAGAAGAAGAAGCGTAGATGGAGCTGGAACGAAGAAGTTCAGCAAGAAGCTACAGTTGGAAATCAGCAGATACTTTCTTAGAAGAGATTCAGCAGATGAGAAGAGGCGCTAGATATGGAATGAGCTGTGATGACATCAGCCTTGATGTCATCACAATCAGCAGATGAAGTGAAGCGCAAAAGCTGAAGCGACGTCGTGTTGAGATTCAGCAGATGGATTAGTTGTTGATGACGTCATCGGTGACGTCATCCAGTCGCAAGAATCAGCAGGTAGCTTGCATCCAGACGCAAGAAGAAGCGACGTCGTACAGGAGATCCAGTCGCAAGCTACAGTGCAATCAGCAGATGCTATTTGAAGATAGTAATTGCAAAACGATGTCGTTTACATAAGTTGATACGACAGCGTTTTGCTCTTGCGATAAAGATTCAGCAGGAAGACTTTGCGTTGTTATTTCAGCAGACGAAGCTACAGTGCATCCAGTCGCAACGCAAAGCATCCAGTCGCAAGAAGATTCAGGCGAAGCTTTTGGACAACCAGACGCAAGCAACAGCAACATCCAGTCGAGAGATTATTTGAATCAGCTGTAGCTATATATTCAGTCGCGAGCTACAGTGTCCAGTCGCAAGATTTCCAAGCGCAAAGAATAGAAGTAGCAAAATGCAGCAGTCGTTGTGTTATATCAGCAGCGAAGCAGTTGACGATTTACGAGAGCTAGATGTCAACTGCTGAGCTCAAATTCAAATGGTGAAAGCGACAGAAGCCTGCAAAGAAAAGGACGCAAGTACTGTTCTCCTGTTGGTACTTTACAGAGGAGCGTTGCACTAAAATGGAAAGAAGACAAGATAGCCTTCTGGAGAAAAAATTTTTAAGCCCTGATTTTAAGCTTCCGTGATTATGCGCTTATTATGTGTTAATTGTTGATAATTAGCACGGGGCCTGACAAGATTAGCTTGTATTAGAGCAATTCCCTAGTGTGTGAGAAAAACAGAGAGTTGAGCGTTCATTGTATCAATCTCACACACCCGGATTCATTCACATCTGTTGGTGAATGAATCTCGAAATATGTTCACAGATCCCGTCCAAGCATGAAGACGTAAAACTCTTGTGTATGTATGTAGTTAGTCACACAGTTGCGGCTGATGTGCAGTTATGAAGTAGTGGATCCTTCCGAGGGGGAAGAAGGGGAGATGTAGGATGTTGATATCCGAACTTCCATAAACAAATCGCTGAGTATCGTGTTCTTTACTTATTCAGTACCTTCGCATTTACAGTTAGCATTCATCACATAACAGCTCTCAGCATTTACTTTAGCATTGCACGTTTACATTTCAGCACGCATTCATTTGAGCATACGCATTACAGTTCAGCTTAGCATCTCATTTCAGCAGCACACAAGCACAAGTCTCGAACAGATTTATGTTGTACATAAATCTGTTTGAGTTATTTTAAAATATTAGGATTCAGTTCTGGTATTTTCCGTATGATTTTTTAAATCATACCAGATCTGTCTCCGGTGCTCTTCTCGTGTTGTTTTTAGATGTTCAAGAACAAGAGGTATTGCACCTCAAGTGTTGTAGCAGCGCGCAAAATTTCTAAAGTCTTTTAAAAAGCGCGGCTGCTGACCTGGTGATCTATCGAACTACCCTCCTTCGGACTTTTCAAGTGGTTACCATTTGTCGAGTGGATAAGTCCGAGGTCTTGGTTGTACTGATTAGTCCTCACGACTCGAAACGTCATTGAGACTCTACATGATAGGCGTCTCACTTTGAACCGTTTGCCGACTCATTTGGGGTCATAAGGCGTCGGGATTGGGTGAGACCCCGATGCATGTAGGAGTCGATGCATCGTTGTCGAGGATTCACCGCTCGCAGACTTGCATGGATATCCTATGCTATCTGAGGGGATAATAGTGTATGAATCTCTGGCCAGAGTACTAGAAGTGTTTTAGGTAAATGTGTTTACCTAGTTACACTCGCGATGTCACTATTCGATTTCCAAGATGTATGCATAGCTATCGGATCTATGGCGACTCTCGATTTACCAATGGTCGTTGATCTGATCGGGATATATGGATTGAAAGGACCGTACTGTATGCTAACCACGACCAACTGGTTCTTGCAGGCACTATCAGTGATACCTAGGGGATCATGGGGCGATGTTGCTAGACGCTTTACCATGATCCGATGGGCAAGTCCGGAATTGTGATTCCGGAGCCACAATGGTTGTGGGCCCACGGCTAGCTGTATCCCTGAACCATTGAGGGTCACACAAGTACTGGATTCGAGATTCCCGCACGGATACTCAGCTCAATGTGTTGATCACAAGAAGAGGATTTCGGGAAGTGCGACTTCCTAAAAGTCAACAGGGGTCAAACCGAGGTTTCCCGCAGTTGAGGGGCAAAACGGTCATTTTGCACTGGGGTTCTGAAAAATGGTTTTTCAGATCATAATATTCAGTTTTGGAAACTGAGTCGATCGTTCCGATCTGATCGGCGATCGGAGTTGTAATGAGGTCTCGGTGGTGGAGATGAACTGAATGTTCATCGTTGGACCCGGGCCCGTTGGGCCGGTCCAAGTCCAACACTTAAGTCTATTTAATTAGACTTAATCAAGACTTAACAAGACAAGTGATACACTTTTGACCTAACCCTAAAAGCATTGGCCGCCGCCCTCCCTCCTCTCTACAAGCCGCCGCCGCCGCCCGTCTTCGCCGGAAAATCGTTTCCGGCCAATTCGACGAGGAGAATCCGTTCGTGCTGATCTCGTCAGTCCTTCTAGTGCAGGCTGACGAAGGAGTCTCGTTTCTGGTCGTGGATCGGATTGGCGATATCTACCGCAATCTATCGCGAAGAGCCGACGTTATTGTAACTACGGTTGGAGCCAGGCACAAGTGCCAGCAAGGTAGTCACCTAAACATCCTATGAATGTCGTAGTTTGTTATTGATTTTTTCGTATTGATCGTCTCCCGGCATCTGTTTTCTGTTCTTCCGCTGCCTGGACGGGGGGCGTGATCCGGATCACCGACAGTGATATCAGAGCCAGTGTTTTTCGGATCTGATCATACGATTATGCCATATTGTATCTAACATCTTCAATTTTCAGAAAAGATCAAAAATTATGGCTGGAACCGCCGCGGCGGCATGGCGGCGCCCCACCGCGCGCATGAACGCGCGCGGTACATACGCGCTGGCTCGCATGGGTGGGTGCCTCCTCGCACGATCTGTCGTGCACCACCGCTCGCCTTGCTGCTGTCTCACGCGTGAAGGCCGCTGGTGTGGCGCAAGATGTTGCGCGAGATGCCGGCCGCTGGATGCGCGATGTAAGCTGGCCGCGCGAGTGCGGCGCGCGATGGCGCCGCTGATGTGCGCAAACTGCTGCGCATAGTGGCCTGCCGTTGCTCGCTGGACGTGCGCCGCTGGTTGCACGTAGTTGCAGCATGCTGGCCGGCCCGTCGTCGAGCGGCGTTGCGCCGCTAGTTGCGCGGTGATGCGCGCGACCGCGCGCCCTTTGCGCCGCGCGAAATTTTTCGATGATGGCGGCGCCGCTGGCCGGCCGCCGCTCCGGCGAATGTCGTGACGGCTGGTCTGTTTTATTCTAGGGTTTTGGTTCTGGCCTGTCCCGGACAGCCCGTGAAGTTTTCGGGCCGGTATGCGACATTGGGCCCGGTTTTGATCGATTTTGAAATTTTAAGTTTTTGGGCCTAGAATTGTTTTAAGCCCAATATGATACAATAAAAATTAGTAAAATGTGATTTTAATTATGAAATATGATTTTGTAATAAAATATGATTTTGTTGATTAAAATTTGTTTTATCGGCAAAATGCGATTTTATTATAAAATACGATTTCGTAATTAGAATATGATTTTACGATAAATTATTAGATTATTTAAATTATGCATGTTAATTAGATTAATTGCAAGATTGGGATGATCGAGAGTCGTGCCCAATGTGTTAGGTGTATGCAATAGGTTTTATATGATTTCGGTTTATTTGCTATATATTCAGTCGCGAGCTACAGTGTCCAGTCGCAAGATTTCCAAGCGCAAAGAATAGAAGTAGCAAAATGCAGCAGTCGTTGTGTTATATCAGCAGCGAAGCAGTTGACGATTTACGAGAGCTAGATGTCAACTGCTGAGCTCAAATTCAAATGGTGAAAGCGACAGAAGCCTGCAAAGAAAAGGACGCAAGTACTGTTCTCCTGTTGGTACTTTACAGAGGAGCGTTGCACTAAAATGGAAAGAAGACAAGATAGCCATCTGAAGCGCTGAACAGATTTGCAAGCTTTCCAACGGGAAGAAACTCAGCAGAGGCTATATATTCGAGGCAACGCCAATTGAAGAAGTGTTCGGTGTTCGGTGTTCGAGCTCAGTGGAGTGAACGAGACGCTGTGCGTTCGTTCAGTTGGTGTTACTACATACTGTGGTCGAATTACATTGTTTATACAGTGCACCAACAGATGGAAAATAAAGAGATAGACGAAACAATCAACCGCCATTAGAGAGGAGCTTTTCACGAGTGTTGATTGCTAAGTCTAGATTAGCTTGTATTCGAGCATGTCCCTCGTGTGTGAGAAAAACAGAGAGTTGAGCGTTCATTGTATCAATCTCACACACCCGGATTCATTCACATATGTTTGTGAATGAATCTCGAAAGATGTTCACAGTTCCCGTCCAAGCATGAAGACGTAAAACTCTTGTGTATGTTGTTAGTCACACAGTTGCGGCTGATGTGCAGTTATGAAGTAGTGGATCCTTCCGAGGTGGAAGAAGGGGAGATGTAGGATGTTGATATCCGAACTTCCATAAACAAATCGCTGAGTATCGTGTTCTTTACTTATTCAGTACCTTCGCATTTACAGTTAGCATTCATCACATAACAGCTCTCAGCATTTACTTTAGCATTGCACGTTTACATTTCAGCACGCATTCATTTGAGCATACGCATTACAGTTCAGCTTAGGATCTCATTTCAGCAGCACACAAGCACAAGTCTCGAACAGATTTATGTTGTACATAAATCTGTTTGAGTTGTTTTAAAATATAGGATTCAGTTCTGGTATTTTCCGAACTTAATTTAAAATCATGCCAGATCGGTTTCCGGTGCTCTTCTAGTGAGTTTTTATGTGTTCAAGAACAACGAGCTATTGCAGCTCAAGGAGTTTATATCAGCAGCCAGCAAAATCTCTTAAAAACCTTTCAAATGCGCTGTTGCTGCTGATCTTCTTATTGATCCTTCAATTTAAAACGGACCAACAATTGGTATCAGAGCAGGTTGTTCTTGAACGAGCACTAATTTTAAAACACATGTGCTATGTTTTTAATGTTTTAAATAGTTTTGAGAAGCTTATTTTATGAAGGCCAGATTTGTTTTAATATAGAACCAGTTTTTGGCTTGATGAACTATTGGGATGCGCGAGTCTCGGGCAGATGCCAAGCTTCTATTTTCGTTGTGCTGTAAGATCACTTGGAGCGAGGCTCAGTGACAAGCACATGGGGCGAGATAGAAGAAAGAAAAAATCCGAGCTTTTATCTGTACTGGTGCTTCATACATTTAAGCAACTCAGTAGCACTTGTTATTTGAAACAATATTTCGATGCTCTGATTTGTTTTAAAGTGCTCTGTTTTGCGGATTTCCAACTGATGCAAAATTTTGATTTTGAAATGATTGAGCTCATGTTATAAAAGACAGGGAGAGTGGCGTCACTGTCTTTGACTAACTTGAGTTATGCATCAGTTCAGCTTTTGAAAATCATATAGTTCTTGCATACGGTGCTTCCCAAAAGCTGTTTTTTGGGGCTATGCGCTCGAAACAGCGGTCATGTTGTTGAACAATGTCCACACCAAGGCAGTGGATAAGACTCCGTATGAGATATGGATGGGTAAACCACCCAAGTACTCATTTATGAGGATTTGGGGATGTCCTGCTTGTGTGAAGCAGACAATGGGAGAAAAGCTGGATACGAGATCCATCTTATGCTACTTCATTGGGTATCCAAATAATTCCATTGGATACTATTTCTACTATCCCAGCGAAACAAAAGTGTTTGTTTCTAGGAATGCCACCTTTATGGAAAGGGAATTTCTACTTGATAGAAAGGGCAAAATAGTAGAACTCAAAGAGGTTCGAGATCCAATCGAAGTACCAGGTGAGTCTCCCGCACCTACAGAGCCAGTACTAGAAATGGTCGCACCTAGGAGATCCGAAAGGATTCCTAGAGCTCCTGAGAGATATGATTTTCTCCTTGAAGATGATCAAGGTGATCAGGTTGTTGGATCTGATCCAAGAACTTTAAAGGAGGCAATTTACGATGCTGATTCTAACTTATGGCTTGAAGCAATGCAGTCTGAGTTTGACTCAATGCATGCTAACCAAGTTTGGACTCTCGTTAACCCTCCCGAAGGAATTGTTCCTATTGCGTGCAAATGGGTGTACAAGAGGAAACTTGGACCTGATGGTAAGGTAATGACCTACAAGGCACGACTGGTCGCGAAAGGTTACACTCAAAGGCAAGGTGTTGACTATGATGAAACCTTCTCGCCCGTCGCAATGTTCAAGTCAATTAGAATATTGTTAGCCATAGCCGCATGGTACGACTATGAGATATGGCAAATGGATGTGAAAACTGCGTTCCTTAATGGAAACATTAAGGAAGAGATCTATATGATGCAGCCTGAGGGTTTCACATCTGTAAGGAAGCGAGCATAAGGTATGCAAGCTTCAGAGATCGATCTACGGTCTCAAACAAGCATCGCGAAGTTGGAACCTGAGATTCGATGAAACAATTAAGGAATTTGGTTTCATCAAGAATCCCGAGGAGCCATGTGTCTATAAAAAGGTAGTTAAAAGCGCTGTGACGCTCCTAGTACTTTATGTTGATGACATCCTACTCATTGGAAATGATGTAGGAATGCTGCAGTCAACTAAAGTATGGTTGTCTAGTAGATTTTCGATGAAGGACATGGGTGAAGCATCATATATTCTTGGAATACAGATCTATCGGGATATATCTAAATGGATGCTCGGACTCACCCAAGCTACCTACATCGATACCATACTTAAGAGGTTCTCTATGGAAGAGTCCAAGAGAGGACACCTACCTATGTGCCACGGGGTCACTCTATCTAAGTCTATGTGTCCAAAGACTGATGAGGAGATAGAGAACATGGCACGTGTACCATATATCTTGGCTATAGGTAGTATTATGTATGGCATGATATCGACTAGACCGGACGTCGCATATGCTCTGAGTGTCACGAGCCGCTACCAGGCCAACCCCGGGCAATTGCATTGGAAGGCCGTGAAGGATATTCTTAAGTACTTGCGAAGGACTAAGAATATGTTCATGGTCTATGGGGGTGGTGAACTGAAACTGGAAGGCTACACTGATTCTAGCTTCCAGTGTGACGTGGATGATTCGAAATCAACCTCTGGATTTGTATTCATGCTCAATGGTGGTGCTGTTTCTTGGAAGAGTTCCAATCAAGACACCATCGCGGATTCAACCACTGAGGCTGAGTACATCGCAGCATCAGCTGCTGCAAAGGAGGCCGTTTGGATAAGGAATTTCGTCCAAGAGTTGGGCGTCATTCCTAATGGAGTTGGTCAGTCCCGATGTACTGCGACAACACGGGTGCCGTTGCGCAAGCAAAGGAGCCTAGGTCTCACCAAAGATCCAAACACATACTGAGGAAATACCACATAATCCGGGATATCGTGGCTAGAGGTTGTGGCGTGTGGGTTTATAGACTCTTGTATGAAACAATCTTTATATATGATATTCGCATTTACTTATATGGCGTTCTTTACTTTCATTATGTGTGTAATGATTTACAATTGCGTTGAGTAAAGACCTAGAATGCACTAAAGCGTATGTTAGATGTGATAGTGGGTATGACGGCTATCATGAAACACATCTAATAGTCGCTGTGCATTCTGAACATGTTCCTAATCGATTGGGCCGTCAAAATGAGGATAAGGCCGCCCGAGTTCGAGACTAGTATCTGCGATGCGAAGTACTGTGTTTCATTGGTAGGGAACATTGTGATGTTCTGAGCATGCAGATAGATAGTGACCTAGTGATCTATCGAACTACCCTCCTTCGGACTTTCCAAGTGGTTACCATTTGTCGAGTGGATAAGTCCGAGGTCTTGGTTGTACTGATTAGTCCTCACGACTCGAAATGTCATTGAGACTCTACATGATAGGCGTCTCACTTTGACCCGTTTGCCGAATCATTTGGGGTCATAAGGCGTCGGGATTGGGTGAGACCCCGATGCATGTAGGAGTCGATGCATCGTTGTCGAGGATTCACCGCTCGCAGACATGCGTGGATATCCTATGCTATCTGAGGGGATAATAGTGTATGAATCTCTGGCCAGAGTACTAGAAGTGTTTTAGGTAAATGTGTTTACCTAGTTACACTCGCGATGTCACTATTCGATCTCCAAGATGTATGCATAGCTATCGGATCTCTAGCGACTCTCGATTTACCAATGGTCGTTGATATGATCGGGATATATGGATTGAAATGGTCCGGAATTGTGATTCCGGAGCCACAATGATTGTGGGACCACGGTTAGCTGTATCCCTGAACCATTGAGGGTCACACAAGTACTGGATTCGAGATTCCAACACGGATACTCAGCTCAATGTGTTGAGCACAAGAAGAGGATTTCGAGAAGTGCGACTTCCTAAAAGTCAACAGGGGTCAAACCAAGGTTTCCCGCAGTTGAGGGGCAAAACGGTCATTTTGCACTGGGGTTCTGAAAAATGGTTTTTCAGATCATAATATTCAGTTTTGGAAACTGAGTCGATCGGTCCGATCTGATCGGCGATCGGAGTTGTAATGAGGTCTCGGTGGTGGAGATGAACTGAATGTTCATCGTTGGACCCGGGCCCGTTGGGCCGGTCCAAGTCCAACACTTAAGTCTATTTAATTAGACTTAATCAAGACTTAACAAGACAAGTTATACACTTTTAACCTAACCCTAAAAGCATTGGCCGCCGCCCTCCCTCCTCTCTACAAGCCGCCGCCGCCGCCGCCGTGCGCCGCCGCCACCGCCCGTCTTCGCCGGAAAATCGTTTCCGGCCAATTCAACGAGGAGAATCCGTTCGTGCTGATCTCGTCAGTCCTTCTAGTGCAGGCTGACGAAGGAGTCTCGTTTCTGGTCGTGGACCGGATTGGCGATATCTACCGCAATCTACCGCGAAGAGCCGACGTTATTGTAACTACGGTTGGAGCCAGGCACAAGTGCCAGCAAGGTAGTCACCTAAACCTCCTATGAATGTCGTAGTTTTTTATTGATTTTTTCGTATTGATCGTCTCCCGGCATCTGTTTTCTGTTCTTCCGCTGCCTGGCCGGGGGGCGTGATCCGTATCACCGACACACAATGGCTCTCTCGAGGTTAGCATCTCCCTTCTCGGTCTGGTTACTGCTATTTTCTTGTGCAATCTGTTCAACATGGTCCACCCATTCCTCAATTTCTGTATTTTCTCCTTCATGACCTTCGAGACCATCAGCAGTAGATTTATCAAGCTTGCCCTGAGCGATAGTAGAGACATTGCCACCATGGCTCTCTTGTTCAGTTTGGTTGGCATCCTCCATACGCTCATCCACGTTGGAGGTTTCATTCCTACATTCCATGTGATCGTCCTATACAGGGATGTTGGATTCATCACCATCTTGCATTTCCAACTCTGGAGGTGTTGCTACAGTATCTTCTGGAATGGGACCAGATTGAATCGCATCTTCGTTTTCAGTAGGGGTTGGCACCTTCCTTGTGTGCTTGGTTCTGTGCTTCTTAGTGATTTTCATAGGCTGAATAGATATTGTAGCTTCCAAATCATATTATTCAACCACTTACTTGCGCTTTGCGCCACGTGCTTTCAGCCTCGCCAACGGTCCCGAATCGTCGTCTGGGCTGGTCCCAGACTTTGACTTCGTAGGACCAACTTGGCTCCCAGCCTCCACTGACGGTTGTTCAACCACCTTCTATTTCTTTTTCTTCCTCTCCACAGCTGGCTTTTCGGCCTTCTTCTTTGCACCAGTGTCTCTCTCAACCATTGTAGATGGAATACTAATTGCAGTAGATTGATATTCACTGGAAGTATCCCCTGACACCTTGCTGGTTTCCCCAGCTGGAACCACATCCATATTTTTCTTGATATAGATTTGCATCGATTTGACAGTTACCACTTTATTAGGGTGCAACTTTACCACCGCCTCTAGATCCGCTTTCACTAGGCGTTCCAACAAGACACTCAGCTGAACTACAAAACCCTGCGACTGACGTTTGGGATTGTTCACCATAGCCAAAAACACTTGGAACAATATCTGTGCCCAGTTCACCTTCAACCTAGCAGTGATGGCTACCATCAAATCAAACTTCTCACTGGTAACCATGTCAAACGACCCAGCCTTCGCACATAACGCCTTTTCCACGATGTCCTACAGCAATCAAAACTCCATCTTCATCTCTTTTTTCTTACTGGGTGCCCTGAATGGAACATCAGATCCAGAGAACCTATCCCGCATTTCAACCACAGTCTCCTTTGGAATATCCAGAAAACTGGTCAACCCCTCAGTGGGTAGCCCAAACATTTCAGCAAAAACCTTTTCATCAGCGCCAATTTCCTATTGGCGGTGAAACTTACAAACGTGCTCGCTATCACTTTTGCGTTAGCAAAGAACTCAACCACAACTGCCTCATATACGGAACTAGATGCTGCTAAAATCCCTTCAAGCCCTGTGTCCACCAGGGTCTTGAACATACAAGCCATCTCGGTGTGCTCCATAGTGAGCACAGACTCGAAATTAACCTACCAAGCGTTCACGAACAGAGAGGAGGCCATTACTGATAGTAAAAGATTGGGAATATTTGAGAAAACGTAAAGGATTTCACGAAAGTGCAGTTAAAATATTTGCTAGATTGCTCGATTGCGCGAAAAATTTGAAAGCGTAAAGCAAAAGTAAAGTGAAACGGTTTATGTACGAGCGGGAAGAGAGAAGAGTTTTTATGGACACGTGTCATTATCATATTTAAAAATCTTTTGAAATTCCAGAGAGATGACGGTCCGATTAAAATGAATTTTAAACGCTAGCCCAATCTCAACCGTTCGATTTACTATATACCAGCACATGAACAAGTAATTCAAACACCATGATAACATCACGATGTAAATGCCTCAAGCTGGACCAGACCTGCGCGGTGCTGACCAGCTCGAAGACAAACAACGGATCTTTGAGTTATCTGTTTGAGTTAGATTGTTCCGCCTAAATGTATGCATACAGAACATAATCACTACATATCCAAGAGACCTAATATGTTTCAAAAGTAAGATAACTTAGCGTCTGGCAGAGGCTTGGTGAAGATATTAGCTACTTGTTGATCCGTTGGTACATGCTCCACCCGAACGTCTTTCTTTAGCACGTGGTCTCGAATGAAATGATGGCGTATGTTGATGTGCTTGGTTATGGAATGCATCACGTGGTTTTGAGTGATTTCGACCGCACTTGTGTTGTCACAGAAGATGGGTGCATCCTGTGCATTAATGCCATAGTCTCGAAGTTGTTATTGAATCCATAGCATTTGAGAGCAATAACTTCTAGCTGCAAGGTACTCTACTTAGCAGTGGACGTAGAAATTGATGTATGTTTCTTGCTAAACCACAAATTTAGTATGTCACCCAAGAATTGACAAGTACCACTTGTGCTGCGCCGATCAATCTTACACCCTGCATAGTCTACATCACTATAACCAATTAAATTTAAACTTGAGTCTTTGGTATACCAAAGACCCACGTTCTGCGTAACTTTAAAATATTTTAAAATGCGTTTAACGGCCATGTAGTGTGATTGTTTTGAAGCAGCTTGAAACCTAGCACACATACAGACCGAAAACATCATGTCTGGTCTGCTTGCAGTGAGGTATAAAAGCGAACCAATCATCCAACGATACACGGTTACCTCAATGGCAGTTCCAGCTTCTTCTTTATCCAGCTTGATGGAGGCACTCATTGGAGTAGCTATTGACGAAAAATTTTCCATACCAAACTTCTTCAGAAGCTCCTTTGTATACTTACCTTGATTAATGAAAATCCCATCTTCAAGCTGTTTGACTTGTAAGCCTGGAAAAATGTCAACTCCCCCATCATGCTCATCTCGAATTTATCCTGCATTAGCTTAGAAAATTTGTCGCAAAGCTTGGAATTAGTAGAACGAAAATAATATCATCAACATATATCTGTACTAATAAGACATGATCATTTTTCACGAATTTAAACAATGTCTTGTCGACATAACCAATAAAAAAATCACGATCTATTAAAAACTTGGACAGAGTATCATACCAAGCTCTGGGACTTGTTTCATACCATACAAAGATTTATTAAGCTTATAAACGTATTCCGATCTGGTATGATCTACGAAGTCACGAGGTTGTGTAACGTACAATTCCTCATTCAAGATGCCATTTAAGAATGCACTTTTAACATCCATCTTATAAAATTTGAATTTTTTGAATGAGAGCATAAGCAAGAAAGATTCTAGTGGCTTCTAGTCGAGCTACGGGCGCAAAGGATTCTTCGAAGTCTATTCATTCTTCTTGCCTATATACTTGCGCTACCAGCCTGGACTTATTTTGAACTACATTTCCTTGTTCATCTAACTTATTCCTAAATACCCATTTAATACCTATAATTTTGATCATTAGTTCTAGGACTAGATGCCAAACTTTACTACGCTAGAATTGACCTAGTTCTTCTTGCATTGCTTCTATCCAACTCGGGTCTGATAAGGCTTCTTCTACCTTATTAGGTTCAATATGCAAAATAAATGCATAGTTAAAATATTCGTTTATCATATAGCCTTGTGTCCTAACGGGTGCAGTGGGATTATCGATGACCAGCTCGGGTGGATGATTTTTATTCCACCGAAGACCTGGTCCATGTGAGGTAGATGATTCGTGTTGTTCCCCCTGCGTCCCAGCTGGATTATCTTGATCATTATTTGTTGGATTACCACTCGTTGTTTTTGGCTCATCAGGTTGTGCAAGTTCTCCACCAGCTTGATCATGATCCGGACCAGCTCGCTCACCATCTTGAATGGTGCCGTTTGTAATAGGCATATCCAATGCATGCTGGTCATCCTCTTGACATTTATTTTGTGCCTCATCATCACTTGATTCATCCAGATTGGTAGTTTCCAAACTAGTGCACAGATCATTTAACTTAGACACTGATGTTGATCTGAAGCTGGTTTCATCGAACACCATGTGAGCCGATTCTTCAACAGTAAGTTTTCTATTGTTGAAAACTCTATAGTCTTTGCTCACGACTGAGTAACCCAAAAAGATACATGCATCAGATTTTACATCAAAGGATCTTAAGTATGTTTTACCATTGATATGGATAAAACATCTACATCCAAACATCCTGAAATTGGAAATATCAGGTTTCTTGTCATTCCAGATCTCATACGGATTAACTCCATGTCGCTTGTTTATCATTGACCTGTTTTGAGTATAGAAAGCTGTATTGACTGCTTCAGCCCAAAATTTATTTGAAAGATCGGAATCAGCAACCATAGTTTTGGCAGATTTTTTAAAGTGTGATTTCTACGCTCAGCCAACCCGTTCTGCTAAGATGTTCTAGCTGAACTCAACTCATGTTTGATTCCAATGTCATCCAGATAGTATGAAATTTTAAAGTTCAAAAACTCTGTTCCTCTGTCATTCTTAATCCGGTTGACATTGCAAGATTGCTCAATTTGTAACCGTTTCAAAAGTTTGATCAGCTGGTCGGCAGTTTGATCTTTTAATTTCAAAAACAACACCCAAGTAAATTTACAAAAGTCATCAACAACAACAAGGGTGTATTTAATTCCCCCTAAGTTGGTTACGGGTATTGGACCAAAGAGATCCATATGTAAAAGATCCAGCTTTCATGAGGTTTTTCACTGACTCTTGTTTGAAATTAGACTTTAAATGTTTACCTAGCTGACAAGCAGAGAAAATCTTGTATTTTGAAAATTTTAGCTTGGGAAAGCCATCAACCAACTCACGTTTACTCAAATTGGCAATAGTTTTAAAATTCAGCTGATTCATCCTCTGATGCCATAGCCAGCTCTTAGATGAGTCAGCTACCAAAAAAGTTTGTTCTGTATGTGGTTGATATGACCAATCAACTTTGTAGGTGTTACCAGATCGATAACCTACCAGTACAGTCAGACCTTACGGATTTAGAACTGTGCAAGTGTGCTTTTGAAATTTAACAGAATAATTACTGTCGCACAACTGACTGATACTTATCAAGTTGTAGCACAAGTTCTCAATAAGAAGAACATTGTTGACAGTAAAATCCATGGGTAAGCTTACCCTTACCCACGGTGTTACCGTTTTAATTATCATCGAAGGTGATCTTGGGTCCGTTGCAATGCTTATTGTCCGTAAGCAGTTTGGCATATCCATTCATGTGTCTTGCACATCCACTGTCCAGATACCACGTTTCTTTCTCCAATCTTGATACATGTTGTTCCTGCAATCACAAACAATGCAAAATTTGGTACCCTTTGGTCTATTTGGGTCCAGGTTTGATTAGACCTTTCGGGACCCACACTTGGATGATCTTAACCCATTTACCACTGTGTGCATCAAAGCACTTGTGTGGTCTGTGTGTGTTCTTTGCTCTGTTTGGAATTTGATATGCAGCATATGGACCATTCGATCTGAACCTATGATATTGAGGCCTGTACTGTCCATCCTGATGGATCTGTGTAAACAGATCCAGATTGAGTTTTGAATTACACAAAACTTATTATTGTGTTTCTAACAACTCTACGTAGTGTGCAAATGATAAGAGTAAAAATCTGATAACAGTTGGAACGCTACAAAGTAGTTGAGGCTGCTGATGAAGAAAAGAAGTTTATCAGCTTTGCTTATGTGGAGTTCAATCAACTAAGCGGTGAAGAAATGGAAGAAGCCCGAAAGCAGGTTGAGGTCGAGACTGCTGAGGTTACTGTTGAAGTTGCTGTCAACAGATACCGTGCGAAGAGTTACTGTTGACAAGGTTGTTAAGAAGTAAAGAAGAGCTGGAATCAGCAAAGATGACGTCAGCATTTCTATTGGAAGAAGCTGTGATCAGCAAAGATGACGTCAGCATTTCTATTGGAAGAAGCTGTGATCAGCAAAGATGACGTCAGCCTTATCAGCAGACAACAAGATGGATCAGCAATAATGACGTTAGAATATCTGTTGAAGATGCAGATAACAAAGAAGAGGAGTTGCTGATGAAGATCGAACAACAATGATGACGTCAGCTTTGATGTCATCACAATCAACAGTTGACAAGAGAAGCGCAAGAGATGGAGCGACGTCGTTTAACTCCTCACAGTGTATCAGCCGTAGCAGTGAGCTACAGTAGATTCAGCAGTGAGCTACAGTAGATTCAGCAGTGAGCTACCAGTCGTTGGGAGTATTCAGTTGACAGGTTATCCAGTCGCAAGCTACAGTGATCCAGTCGCTAGCTACAGTGAAATTAAAAGAAAACCAGCCGTTACGCATCAAGGATCACAACCAACTGTTGCGTGTCAATGTAAATGAACCAGTTGCTGGAAGTTGATGTACCAGCTGCTGGAAGTTAATGAATCAGCTTTTGCAAATGAAGATGAACCAGCTGTTGCGCGAAGTGTTGTGACGAAGAAAAGACAACAGCTGAGCGAACAGCTGTTGAACAAATTGTTGGAATACATTAAGCTGTTGGGATGCAATCAACGCTCAAAATAGAAAGAATCAATGGCTAAGATTGAGTCGTGCAAATGCCTTAAATCAAGGGGACAAGATTTGTACTATTCTGGGAAATAGTACAATATACAGAGGAGCATTGCACACATTTGGGAACACGATGAATTAGCCGTAACAAGCGCAGAAATGAATTGGAATTAATCTAACGGACATATTTGGGGGAAGCAAATATATATACAAGAAGCACTGTTGAAGAGGGATGATTTTGATAGATTAATTTTAGCACAGAAAAATTACAGAGGGAAGAAAACAGGAAGATGAAGCAGTCGACCATCATTAGAGAGGAGCTTATTGCAGTGTCGACTGCTGAAGTCTTCATCAGCTCTTTAGGAGCATTTCCCAGTGTGTGAGATTTATCATTCGAGAGTTGTTCTTACACTGTATATCTCACACACAGAGATTCATTCACATTCTTGAGAGTTGAGCGATATTGTATAGTGAATAAATCTCAAACCCAAAATGCAAAACCAGATCCCGTCCAAGCACGACGACGTTAAACTCTGTTGATGGTCCCCGGAAATAGGATCACTAAGCAAATAGAGTTCAGAAGGGGGGGGGGTTGAATGAACTCTTCGATTTTTCATTTCAAAGTTCTTTAAAATGTTTGGAGCGTAAATAAGAGATTGAGTCGAGAGTTTGTTTCTGGAAGTTCGGATATGAATATCCTACGTCTCCCCTTCTTCCTCCTTGGAAGGTAGCACTAAAAGACTTTGATGCGTGTAGCCTTTCTACAAACACCCGCTCCCGTAACCCGCAGCTACGAGAACTCTTAGCGCTTTACAACACAACTTGACACAGACTTCGCTGCTGGTTTACAATGTTTTGAACGTTTTACGAACTTCTTAAAAGACAGTTCGCTTACAGACTCTATCAAATATATCAATGAGAACATGAATCAAGAGACTGTAACTATCTTCTGGTATCAACAAAAGAATAACCAGAAGATTGACTCGAATGTTTATCTAATGCAGGTCAAAACGAAATGTTCTTCGAGTCTTGAGCTTTTTCAAATATCAACGAAGAGAAAGCTCTGTTTCAATTTTGGCAGCGTTATAGCAAAGATAGAATAGCGATGTTTTTTTCTTCAATCACCGCTGCTGATATTTATAGTCTTCGATTGCAACGGTAACATTAACTCTCCAAAGGAAATAAATCCCGTTTGAATTACTGCCAAAATAGTACACCGTAATCTCTGCTCCACTGCAAGGTCAAACGCTCATCCACAGAGCCAATTTGTCTTCTTTCCATTTTTGTGCAAGCATAGAGAAACGGCCACTGTACACTGTACTATTTACCCAAAATAGTACCTACCTTGTTTCCTTCATTCCAGGCAACTGTACGATCCAATAAATCTTTTCCATATAAGCAAACGATCGTATTTCAAATACTTAGAGCTTGCGCCTGAAATTACTTTGGAAATCAGCACTTACATCCATCATCGTTGTCAAGAGCTTCGACTGGAAAAACGCTTAGAAGAATTTATCTGCTGAAATGCGTATGCGTTTTTCAATCTGCTGATTCCTTTAGCAATAAAACGATGTCGTGTCAACTTATTTAAGCGACACCGTTTAGCTATCTTAGAAATAAATCTGCTGAAAAACAACAAGTAGAGAATCTGCTGGATCAACACTTCTGCTGAAAACTCTAAGCCAATACGCTGTCGTTCCAACTTAATCAAACGCTGTCGTATCACAATCTTCAATAGATAGACTTAACCAACTGCTGAACTTCTTCAACAAAGAGTCTGCTGAAATCTTCATCTGCTGACAGTGCACTACAACGACGTCGTTCCAACTTATCAAAACGCTGTCGTTTACAAATCTTTAGCAAAACACGCTGAAACACAAAACTGAACTCGCTGGTCGAGACAACATCTGCTGATTGCTCTTGAAGAAACTATCTGCTGAACTTCTTCAAACTGTTCAACTGCTGATCGAATACCATCTGCTGAAATCTCACGAAAGCTCCAACTGCTGACTTACCACTTGAAAACCCCAACTGCTGAAATGTCTTGATGAACTGCTGAACTACTCAAACTGTCCAACTGCTAATCTCACCACTTGAAAACCCCAACTGCTGAAATGCTACTGTAGAAAGATAAGATAACTTACCACTTGAAAACCCCAACTGCTGAAAT
>KQ987748.1:109096-139368 GCA_001598015.1 Dorcoceras hygrometricum
CGAAACAGTGCACTCCAACGACGTCGTTCCAACTTATCAAAACGCTGTCGTTTACACTTCTTAGCAAAAACACGCTGAAGACTCAAAACGATATCTGCTGATCGCGATAACAACATCTGCTGATTGGTCTTGATGAATCTATCTGCTGAACTACTCAAACCGTTCAATTGCTGAAATGCTACAGTAGATAGATAACCGATTGTCCAATAGCATCTAGTCTTATTTTTGTTATCTTATCACCAAATAAATATTGTTCTAACATTGGTTCTGTGTTTGGAATGAATGCACAGAAGATTCTTGTCTTTATGGAGGTGGCAATGATCTGATCTCCCCTATATTCGATGAACTTCCAGCACCACGTTGAGGGCAGATTCTTGCAAAGTGTCCAGGTTGATTACAAATGCGGCAAAGGCCAAACACTCCTCTACACTGCTGTCGTTTACACTTCTTAGCAAAAACACGCTGAAGACTCAAAACGATATCTGCTGATCGCGACAACAACATCTGCTGATTGCTCTTGATGAATCTATCTGCTGAACTACTCAAACTGTCCAACTGCTGATCTCACCACTTGAAAACCCCAGATAGAATCTATCTGCTAGAACTACTACTAAACTGTCCAACTGCTGATCTCACCACTTGAAAACCCCAACTGCTGAAATGCTACTGTAGAAAGATAAACTCCTGCGACAACCGATTGTCCAAATAGCATCTAGTCTTATTTTTGTTATCACCAAAACTTATAAATATTGTTCCAACATCTGTGTTTGTAGCCTTTATCACATAGGCGTAAAACAAGTGAGTGACAGCCGAGGGCTGGTGGAGTCTAGAAGTTCTCGCAGCTGCTGGTTGCGGGATCGGGTCTGTACACGATGTGTAGATCAAATCTTCTAGTGGAACCTTCCAAGGAGGAAGAAGGGGAGACGTAGGACATTGATGTCCGAACTTCCATAAACAAACTGTGTATTGTATTCTGTTATTTATTCCGCATATGCACTTATTTAGCACGCACGCATACATTATTGCACACACAGTAAGTCGAACAGATTTCTGTTTACAGAAATCTATTTTGCGCCGAGTCGTTTTAAATTTAGGATTCAGTTCTGGTGTTTTCCGCATGATTTTATTTCATACCAGATCTGTCTTCGGTGCTCTGTTTTAATGTTCAAGAACCCGAGGTATTGCACCTCATAATAGCAGCGCAAAATTTTATTTTTCAATAGCAGCGCTGTTAAGTCCTAGTTTTCGGTCCTAACACATCCTTCGTTGAAGTTCGAGAGAACTGACCTTGTGATATACCCCCAGATTTGGGTTTACCCTGAATTTGTGCAATTCTTTTGTATAGCCAGCTATCCCGAGACTTCTCAAGAGCAGTATACCCTAGCCCACAAAATCTTCCTCTTCAGATCGTAGGCTCAGCTGCTATCATTGTTTCACCAGAATGTGCCTCTTCAGGCAGTCTCGCGCTATATTTTACAAAGTTCATCATTTTAAACTTTGTATTTTCCAAACTTGGAGTACTACTGGTTTCTGTTGTACTGCCCTCATCGCTATTATAGCCCAATTCGGTTCTATCACCAGATGGCTTTGGAGCTCCATGCAGTTTTTGTAGTGAGGTGGAAGACCTAGTCCAGGTGCTTATTATACCAGCCAACCGCTGGTTCTCAATAAGAATTTCCTTGGACTTGCTTCTCAGTTCTTCATTCTCAGTTACAAGCTTACTTAGAGCAGCTTGCATATTGCTTGAGCTAACCAGCTCAGCGTTTATTGCACAGCTCTATCTTTAGGCTTTAACTTCCTCGAATGATTGAGAAAACTTCTTATATTCTAGGACCATTTCATTTAATGCTGTAACAAGGTCCTCTCGTGTAAATTCAGAATTAAAAAAATCGAATACCTCTTCAGAGTCATCGGCCATGAGACAGTGTACTTCATCTTTGTTTTCGCTGGATGAGGAGGTTCCTGAGCTAGATTATTATGAATCCGAATCAGCCCATGCACTCTTATTTTCCTCTGCAACCATCGCTTTCTCCGTTCTCCCTTTTCGATAAAGTTTCTTCTCCTTTTTGTCTTTGCTGGCACTGTGATCTGGTTGCTTCCTTGCATCTCTCCTTGGATTCCTGCAATCAGCCATGAAGTGACCAGGCCTGTCACAGTTATAGCATTTATCATCAGAGGAGAGTTAGAAATTTTCTTGGGAGAATCAAAAGAAGAGGGTTTAGTATTATGCTTCCGCATAAATTTTCCGAATTTCTTGATGAACAAGGCCATGGCGTCCTTGCTCATCTCCTCTGATGATCTGCTGCATGTAGAACATGGACTTTGCTCTGGATTTAGCAGAAAGAGATCTGATTGGTTGTGAAGTGGATGGCTCAGACTCTGCTCTCGTTTCCAGCTCAAACTCGTAAGCCTTTAGATTGGCAAACAAGTCGTACAACTCCATTTTGTTCAGGTCTTTCGACTCTCGCATGACCATCGTTTTCACATCCCACTCTTGGGTAGTGCTCGCATAACCTTCAGGGCCAGCTCCCTGTTGCTATAATGTTTGCCTAGTCTAGCTAGCTCAATCATCAATGAGCTAAACCCTTCATCGAATTCGGCCATAGTCTCCTCAGGCTTCCTCTTGATTAGTTCAAATTTTTGCAGGGCCACAGTCAACTTGTTGTCTTTCGTTTCTTCATTGCATCGCAAATCTGGGTCAACTTTCCCCAGATTTCTTTCGCAGCTGTGCATGCCTGATTTGCTAAACATGTTGTTGTCTAGAGTCTTGTACAACATGTCCTAAGCGACATTATCCAGATTTGTTTTCTTCTTGTCCTCAGAGGTCCACTCCATTCTAGGTTTTTCGATCCATTGAGGTGCATCGGCAGTTTTCACCATAGCAATATTCATTTTCATTATTTGCATTGGTCCGTTAGTTATCACGAACCACAAATCGTTGTTTTGTGCTTCTAGTGCGTCTGCATCCGGATCTTCCAGACGTCGTATTCCTCCTTGAAAAACATAGGAATCTTGTTGTGAGAATCGACATATTCAATGAATATAATAAATAAATCGTTCAAACACTGATAAACCTACTCTGATACCACTTGTTAAGATCGAAAACAAGCTCGGGAGTACAGAGGGGAGGGGGGATGAATGAACTTCTTTGATAATTTCGATTTAAAAATGTTTCGAAAGATTTTACTGCTCGACGTAAACCTCCAGCCAAATTACCAGCTTGAAGGGTTCTCAGTGATTGATTTTTGTCTCGTGTAATAAAATAGTTTTATGTGGAAATGGCATGATTAAAACAGTGAACGATTTAAATAAATGCGAGAAAGTAAAAGATAAGGAGTCGAGAGTTTGTTTTTGGAAGTTTTGTCATCACCAAAAAGGGGAAATTGTTAAGATAAAATTCATTAGTTTTGGTGATAACAAAAACAAGACTAAGAACTGAACATAAGACTCAGATCTGGACCTTAAGTATTCACGCTGAAGAAAAGTTAAGTATTTCAGATCTGGACGCCATGCTATCAAGATGAGTACTTCAGATCAGAGAAGACAGGAGTGTACTCAACAGAGGATTTCATATCTTAGTTATTCAGGATTAAGATTTCAGATCAGAACATATCAGATTTGGATATTTGAGTATTCGGATTATTTGAGTAATAGGGTCAAGTATTCCAGTTATCGGGTTAAATATTTCAGATCAGAGGGTATCATATTTGATTCGGTTATATTGGTTCAGAAGGTATATTTCAGATCCGAGCTTATCATATGAGAACAGACTCAGTTTTGAGCAGAATTCATTCAGATTATTTTCAGTATTAGTTGTCAGATTTCGGGAAAGAAATTCAGATCATAATAGTTATTTCCAGGAATTCAGATCTCACATAGTTACTGATTGAAGAAGTCAAAGAAGGGAAAGTTCATATCTCAGTATGACCTTTTTAAGATGATTTCAGATCTGACACAGAGTCATTGATTGTGTATAGTACAAAAAGAGAGCGGATTTCAGATTTCAGAGATAGAACATATGCAAGCTTTCGATGTCTTCAGATATTATCAAATGATTATTTGAGAGAAATCAACGGTCACGATTTAAGCAGATAAAGCCTGTTAGGCAATTTGATTTGAAGAGACAATATCAGAGTTACTTTGAATAAAGTTGCACAATACGCAAAGTGGTTGATACAATGATTACCCACTTTGGTATATAAGTCAACTCAGCTCTGACAAGCGCAGACAAGCTTTTGCATAGCATTAATGGAGCATTTAATGCGGTGATACGATGAAGATATACAAGCAAAGGTTGTATCTACTGGCTCATTTATTGACCGTTTAGAATGAAGAGTATATATAGCTGAAGATTTCAAATGAAGAAGCTCTCGACACTCCAGTACTCTCGAATCTCTCTGGGAATATTCAAGAGCTCATTCAAAAATTCACTAAGTCCCCGTGTTCATTTTGAAGAACATTTTCGTTCTAGACCTTAGTAGTTTTATCTTCGAGACATCTTCTGGTTTACTTTTGTAAATCGAGTTTCATTGTATAGAAACCAGAAGATTTACAGTACTCAACTATATCGTATTCTTTGTATATTCAGATTTGAATCTGTAACGAACGTGCTTCTTGAATCAGTTCGATAATCACGTTGATTGTAGACTGCAGTGTATCTGCGTGTGTTGAGGAGACTAAGAGTTCACTTGGAGTGAGGCTCAGTGACCGGGTGTCTACATAGGTTGTAAACATCAAATTTCTTCTAGTGGAACCTTCCTGAAAAGGAAGAAGGGGAGACGTAAGATTTGAGATATGAACTTCCATAAACAAACTCTTGACCCTATCTTTATTTACTTGCATCGCATTTTATTTATATTGTCTGCTCGATCGGTTTCTTTCCGCACATTTTATTTGTTAACCGAGAGAACAGATTAGTACTGGGAGCCTCAGATCTGATAACTCAGATCTAAGTTGAGCGAAGGGTTATAACATCGTTTTTAAGGTTTCAAAAAATTAAAATTCAAGGAGTTCATTCAATCCCCTCCCCCCCCTTCTGAACTCCTAGGCATATTTTTTATCCTAATTGATCCTATCACATAGGAATCTTGTTGTGAAATCGACATATTCAATGAATATAATGAATAAATCGTTCAAACACTGAGAAAACTGCTCTGATACCACTTGTTAGGATCGAAAAACAAGCTCGGGAGTACATAGGGGAGGTGGGGGGATGAATGAACTCCTTTGCTAATTTCGATTTAAAAATGTTTCGAAAACTTTTATTGCTCGACGTAAACCTCCAGCCAAATTACCAGCTTTAAGGGTTCTCAGTGATTGCTGTTTGTCTCGTGTAATAAAATAGTTTTATGCGGAAAGGGAACGATTCAAACAGTTAACGCTTTAGACAAATGCGAGAAAGTAAAAGATAAAGAGTCGAGAGTTTGTTTTTGGAAGTTCGGAGCAATATCTCCTATGTCTCCCCTTCTTCCTCAATGGGAAGAATATCCACTAGAAGATTTGATTTATACAATCCTTTGTACAAACCCAATCCCGCAACCAGCAGCTACGAGAATTCCTAGAACTCAACCACGGATACAGACCTACGATATGGTTCGTAAATACAAAGAACTCAACACTGAGCTGGTTGTGCTATTCTAGCACTCTACACTCTTTGTTTGTGATTTACAAAGAAAGCTCAACTCTACATAGTGTGTGTATAGATGATAGTGTGACACAGGAAATGAATAATCAATATGTGCGTGTGTCACTTGTTGTGAGTGGTTCAAGATGAACTCTGAATTCGCTTTTGAAGGTCTGGTTAACCGTGTATTTGATGATTTTGTTGTAGTTAGTAACCCCTTCACAACTGTTCTTCTCTTATATTTATACCTTTGGATACAACGGTAATAAAAGCCAGTAGACACGTTGTATGCAACCAAATTTTATGGATCTGGATAACAGATCCAGATCTGATTTTTGAATTACACAAAACCTGTTATTGTGTTTCTAATATCTCTAGGATGTGCGCAGATGTTTTACAAGGAAAGAAATCTGATTTGGCTGAATGGTATAATTCTAGAAGTGTGCAGAAGATGTTGACAGGAAGTGAACGTATTAGATGTTGACGTGGGGAGAAATCTGGTATCAGAGATTTCAAGGAGAAATCTGTTATTAGTTGGACAGAGATGCTTACGTGGACAACAATCCTTACGTGGAGTCCCGCGTGGACAGCTTCGCTTACGTTGAGTCCAGCTGTACTTGCTGTTAGTTGAGTCGCGTATAGAGAAGGTTGTTGAAGATATCTGTTGAAGATATCTGTTGAGGTTGCTGTCGAAGAAATCTAATCATGTAAAGATAGGAGAAATCTGATGAAGAATGAAGCAGACGTAAGTGGAAAAGATCTGAAGAGTAATAGTAGAAATCTGATATAAAGAGTCGATGCGAAGAGAAGAGAAACTGAAGAAGACATATCATATGTCTACTGTAGAAGACGTATCAGATGTCTACTATAGACATCTATTGGAGTTAGACGCAATAACAGGAGAAATCTGGACGTGTCGAGGAGAAGAAGTCTGGACATGAAGTGAGCAGGAATCTGATAAGACAAAGAAGAGATATCTGAAACGCTGAAGCGCTAAAACGGAGATCAATCAGGTGTTGCGTGAAAACGTAGATGAACAGAGATCTTATAAACCAGCTGTTGAAGAGATAATTCAGACGTAGCGTTGAACAAAGACTTTATAAGAAGAAGCATCAGACGTTGAACAGAGACTTCAGACGATGAAGAGATGATTCAGACGCAGCGCTTTGAGAAGTTTGAATCAGACGTCTACTGTATAAGATTTAAGACGTTGTACAAGAAGAATATCAGACGCAAAGAGGATACAATATCAGCTGTTGGTACAACGAAGAGAAGCCAACATCAGACGACGATCATCTGGAACGACGAAGATGAAATCAGTAGATGCAATCAGTAGTTGCAAACAGAGATGTTGCAATATTCGAAAGTTATTCAGACAGTTGTTGATGTTATCAGTAGTTGAGCAGCAATGTTATAACAAAGAAACAGAATATGAATCAGCAGAAGATCAACAGAAGTTGAAACAGGGATGTTGCGAAGAAGTGAGCGAATCAGCTATTGTTAAAGCGTAACGAAAGAACTAAATCAGATGTTGATCAATGGAGGTGAATCAGCTGTTGGAACGATAAGCAGAAGATGGTAATAAGTCGTAAGCAGAAGAAGAAAAGCAATTCAGTCATGAAGAAGAAACGTCTGGTCAGCAGTGGAGAAAATGCAAGCAGAAACTGAGAAGATCATTTTAGTTGTGACAGCTAGTGAAGATGGATTCAGCAGTAATAAGATGCATTCAACAGTAGATGAGTTGCAAGCAGAAGTTGAACAGAAGCATATCAGACATTGGATAGAAAATGAATCAGCTGTTGTGCTAAGAGAAGATGCATTCAGCAGTAATTAAGAAGACAACAACTGATGAACAATATGGTAACAAGTCTGATGACAGCCGAACAAGCAGTGGATAAATCAGTTGTTGTTAAAGAACATTCAGGCGAAGCAATTGACGAAGTCGATTGCTGAGCCTTCATCTGTTGAGTACATCAACAAATTTAAAAGGAAAGAATCAATGGCTGAAATTGAGTCGTGCAAATGCCTTAATTTAAGGGGACAAGATTTGTACTATTATGGGAAATAGTACAAGATACAGAGGATGATTGCACCAATTTGGGAAGAAGACAAATTAGATTTTACAAGCGCAGAAAGGGTTTTTGAATCTACTGTCTAACGGCCATATTTGAATAGAAGATATACATACAAGATTGGTTGAAGAAAAAGATGGATCGATCAAAACACACACCTGCAGACACAAAAAAACAGAGGGAAGAAAAATAGAAGAACGAAGTAGTCGACCACCATTAGAGAGGAGCTTACAACGAGCGTCGACTGCTGAGTTCTAATCAGCTATTTAGGAGCATTTCCCAGTTGTGTGAGATATTATTATTATTACGAGAGTTGTTCTTACACTGTATGTCTCACACACAGAGATTCATTCACATTCTTGAGAGTTGAGCAAAATTGTAAAGTGAATGAATCTCAAACCCAAATATTAGATCCCGTCCAAGCACAAAGACGTTAAACTCTGTGTCTGTAGCCTTTCTCACATAGGCGTAAAACAAGTGATTGAGTGAACAGCCGAGGGCTGATGTAAAGTTCTAGGAGTTCGAATTTGGGCAGTGGGTAAGTCCCAAATTCGATTGGGTCTGCGGATCAAATTCTTCTAGTGGAACCTTCCGAGGCGGAAGAAGGGGAGACGTAGGATATTTATATCCGAACTTCCATAAACAAACATTGAGTAATCTCTTTACGATTTACAGCATTTTACTTCCGCATACACATTTTACATTTTACATACACGGCATTTCAGATTCCACACGCACAGTAGCTTTAACTTATGTTTAATGGAATCTGAATGCATCGCATTTGAGTTTAGCATGTTTAATTATCAGTTGGCACAACACACGCACGAATTTGTTTCAGCATATCAGATTTCACATATGCCGTCACATTATTATTTGTGTGAAATCTGTTTGGGCAGTAGTTTTAAAATTAGGATTCAGTTCTGGTGTTTTCCACATGATTTTATTTCATACCATATCTGTCTCCGATGCTCTGTTTTATGTTCAAGAACCATGAGCTATTGTAGCTCCTTTATACCAGCGCAAAATTTTTATTTAACAGTAGCAGCGCTCTTTATTTTATTGGATCAGATCTAACGGCCTTTGTTTTATTTAGTATTGCATCTGACAGCACTGCTGAGACAAAAGTGGTTCCCTGCTTTCAAATCTCCTTTAAATTTTAAAATGACACTTGGTGTACTTAAGGTGTTCAGAATGAAGAAGCCTGGAATCAGCTCAGGCTGATATTTGAAGAACAAGGAATCAAAGGTTTTGTTGTGGAAATGCTTATTTGAAACGAACTGGTTGGTCCAGTATACCATAGGAAACAGATCACGAACTTGGAACAGCTCAGAAGAGGAAAACTGATCGTGAACTTAGAATAGTCAACTCAGATTAGGGAAAGTCAACACAACTTAGAACCATCAGGCTAAATTAAAAAGGTCAAACAAAGTCAAATCAGCTAAGGACAATCAAATCAGATTACGAGCTTAGAGAAGATCAGAGGAGAAAACAGATCACACACTTGGAACTGCTTATAAGAGGAAAACAGATCACGAGATTAGAAACAGATCGCGAGCTTAAAAATAGTAAAATCAGATTAGGAAGAGTCAACTCATTTTAGAAGAAACAAATCAGATTAGAAAAACTGTATTTTACTGCTATCAGCTCGGGGAAGTTCGAATAGACCAGCTCAGCTATCATATCATGACAGAGCCCTAACTAGAACAGTTTTTCCTATCAGCTCAGAACCTCACCCTTAACCATCCAGTACGACATATTCATTGAAACAAGTCTCGAATACTTTATTTAGGCTACCTTCGTACAACCCAGTGTTTTTAAAGAAAAATAACATCAACTTACATAAAAACAAATCTTTCAGGTAAACTTTAATGATCAAACCACTTCTGGGAACCCGCATCATTAATAAAATCACTTCAGCTTAAACCAGAACAATAATCTCTGAAGAAAATCGAAACTCAAACGCACAAGATGAAATGAACCTAATATGTTTTCAAAGGTGCATCAAAGAACAAAATATACTTGCCTCAAAGCTAAACGATAGTTGCAAAGAATAACTCCGGCTTTGAATCAACCTCTAGCACGATTGAGAAGTTTTGAGAACAAAAATGAAAGAACTTCGGTTGGTTTCTTGCTTTGGGAGAACACTTTGTTGCCTCAAATTGTTTTACAATCATGAAATATGGTGTGTAGTAGGTTTTTGAAGTACTACACCGGTATGAGGCACCTGCCAACCGAAATCATGACATTGACAATATATTTACATATCTATATGTTAGGATAAATTTCAGAAGTTTTGGTGAGGAAAAATGAACAAAGAATGAAATCTATAAAAGAGAGTAACCAAACCAAAGTGACAAGATCTAGACGAAGCTTACCATGTTGAACGGAGAAACCAGATCGGAGCAGGTTCCAGCTGGTCAAGGAAAAACCAGCTCAAAACATTGAGGACTAACCAGCAAAGGGAGTTTGTTCAGGCTGGTTCAGGATATCAAGATGTACTAGTTTTAAGGACAAACTGGCTCAGGAATTCGAGGTATGCTGATTTAGGTTAAAACCAGCTGGGTACTTAGTTTTGCTTAGCCAGATCAAGATCAAAGATCAGAACGCACAATATTGAAGAGAAAAAGAAGAGTGGCTCACAACTTTAAGAGCATCTAGCAAATAACCGACCAGCTGGAGTATTGAGTAACCAGCTGGAAAACTAGTTAAGAAAACCAGCTCAAAGCAGCTCAACTTTCTGGAACTAGATCGGGAGGCCAGCTAAGTTAAAAGCAACTTAGCAACTTGCATTTTGAATGTTTTAATCTACGTACAACTTGATTTGAAACATTCGACATCTCTTCAGTGATGTGTAGTCGTTGAAACTACTTTGAGCTAAAATCAAATACGCAAAGATACGGTACAAACTGAAGACGGCGCAGAGTTGCTAAAAAGAGCAATGCATTTAATGAAGCTGTACTTTCATAGTACATGAATTTAAGACGTCGCAGGAAATTCAATTTGGATGCATACAACGTGTCTAATGGATACATTTTTACCGTTGTATGCAAAGAGTATATATAAGAGGAGAAATGCAGCTGTGAAGGTTGACGCAACAGAAAACAATCCATTGAGAGCACAAGCTAACAACAACCTTCTCAAAGCACAAGCAGAGTTCATCTTGAACCAGCTTGATACAAGTGACACACACATCAATTGTCTTATTCGAAACCAGATCACGGGTCTGTAGAGTTGAGCTTGAATTGTAAATCATAGACATTGAGTGTCTAAGTGCTAGAATAGCATGACCAGCTTAGAGCTGATATTGTTGTATCGCGAACCAGATCACGTGTCTGCGTTTCGTTAATTGTTAGACACCCAGCTTTAGGGCTCAGTGTGCGGTGGTGTTGCTAGAAGTTCTCGTTGCTGCTGGTTGCAGGAGTGGATTTGTACAAATAGTTGTATAAATCAAAGTCTTCTAGTTTAAACCTTTCCATCGAGGAAGAAGAGGAGACATAGGAGAATTTGCTCCGAACTTCCAGAAACAAATCTCGTCTCTACAGATTTACATTCACGCACTTGATTAAATTATTCAGTTGTTTGAATCGTGTTCAGTCTGCATAAAAATCATTTTATTACATGAGACAACAGTAGACATTGAGAACCTTCCTAGCTGGTAACTCGGTTGGAAGTTTGCTTCAAAGCTGTAAAACCTTTCGAAATAATTTTCAAACAAAAATTAGCAAAGGAGTTCATTCACCCCCCAAACTCCCGAGCTTGGTTATCGATCCTAACAAGTGGTATCAGAGCAGGTTTCTCAGTGCCTGAACAATTTATTCATTCTTAATTATTAAATATGTCGATATCTCACAATAAATTTCCTATGTTCTCTAAGGAGGAATACGATGTCTGGAAGATCCATGCAGGCGCACCTAGGGGCACAAGATGATGACATGTGGTTCGTGATCACCAACGAACCAATGTAAATACTGAAAGTAAACACTGATGTGGCAATAGCCGATGGTGCATCCCAATGGATTGAGAAACCCAGACAGGAGTGGACCTTGGAAGATAAAAAGAAGGCAAATCTGGATAACGTTGCGAAGGATATACTATACAAGACGCTAGGCAACAATATGTTTAGAAAAATCCATAATTGCACAACCACTAAGGAGATTTGGGAAACGTAGACCCAGATATGCGAAGGGAATGAGGAAACGAAGGAAAACAAGCTGTTCGTGGCTTA
The DNA here is from genome assembly GCA_001598015.1 of Dorcoceras hygrometricum. Lineage (NCBI taxonomy): Eukaryota > Viridiplantae > Streptophyta > Magnoliopsida > Lamiales > Gesneriaceae > Dorcoceras > Dorcoceras hygrometricum. Next base: position 121,017 of record KQ987748.1, read on the forward strand.
CAAAAGTCTGAGATAATCAAAATGAAACCAGAAGAGACCATGGCCGAATTTTATGAAAGGTTTAGCTCTCTGGTGATTGTGCTGGCAAGACTAAATAAGACGTACAACAATAGGGAGTTGGCCCTAAGGTGATGCGAGCACTTCCAAAGGAATGGGACGTGAAAACAATGGCCATGCGAGAGTCTAAAGACTTGAATAAGTTGGGTATGTATGACTTGTGTTTGCCAATCTGAAGGCATACGAGTTCGAACTGGAAACGAGAGCAGAAGCTGAACCATCTACGTCTCAACCAACCAGAGCTCTCGCCGCCATAGTACCAGAACAAAGCCCATGTTCTACAAGCAGCAGAGTAGCTGAAGAGATAAACAAGGATGAGATGGCCTTGTTCATAAGAAAATTCGGAAAATTCATGCGAAAGCAAAACTCTCAGCCCTTCTCTTTTAATTCTCCCAAGAAAAACTTCAATATTCCTTCTGATGATAAATGTTATAACTGTGGCAGGCCTGGTCACTTCATGGTTGATTGCAGGAAGCCAAAAAGAGATGAAAAGAAGCGACCAGATCGTGATGCTAACAAGGACAAGAAGGAGAAGAAGGTATATCAAAAAGGGAGAATAGAGAAAGCCATGATGGCTAAAGAAAACAAAAGTGCATGGGCCGACTCTGATTCAGAGAAATCACACTCTGGAACCTCCTCATCAAGCGAAAGTGAGGATGAAGTACAGTGTCTCATGGCCGATGACACTGAGGAGGTATTTGATTTTTCAAATCCTGAATTTACACGTGAGGACCTTGTCACTGCACTAAATGAAATGGTCCTAGAATATAGAAAGCTTTCTCATTCATTCGAAGAAGTTAAAGCTGAAAAAGAGAGTTGTGCAACAAGCACTGAGCTGGTTGGCTCAAGTAACATATAAGCTGCTCTAAGTAAGCTTGAAACTGAGAATGCCAAATTGAGAAGCAGGTCAGAAGAGATGCTCTATGAGAACCAACAATTGGCTGACATAATAAGCTCCTGGACCAGGTCTTCTGTCTCACTACACAAACTGCATGGAGCTACAAAGCCATCCGATGATAGAATCGGATTGGGCTACAATAGTGATGAAGACAGTACAGCAGAAACCAGCAGCACTCCAAGGCTGGAAAAGACAAAGTTTAAAACAATGAACTTTGTAAAATCTAGCGCAACACAGCACTCAGAGGCGTAATCTGGTGAAGATATGATAGTAGCCAAGCCTCCGATCTGGAAGAGTAGATTTTGCGGGCTGGGGTACTCTAATCCTGAGAAGTCTCGGGAGAGCTGGTTAAACAAAACAATAACACAGAGGTGGGATAAACCCAAATCTGGTGGTACAATACAAGGCCAGTTCACTCGAATTTCAAGGAAGGACAGACAGTACATGCCTCAATATAATAGGTTCAGATCGAATGGCCCATATGCTACTTCTCATGCCCCATCCAGATCAAAGAACACACACGAGGCACACAAATATTTTGACGCACACACCGGTAAATTGATAAAGATTATCCAAGTTTGGGTCCCGAAAGGTCTAATCAAACCTGGACCCAAATGAATCAAAGGGTACCAAATTCCTTTCTCATGTGACTGCAGGTACAACAGGTATCCAACTAGAGCACTCAACATGGTATCTGGACAGTGGATGTGCAAAGCACATGACTGGAAATGCTGAGCTGCTCACAGACATAAAAATTCTGCTGGATGCTAAGTTTTCTTACTTTAGAAACATTTTAGGTCTCCTTGATATGTCTAGATTGTTTTATGTATGCACAAATTCAGGGGAATAAAATGAGTCAAACAGATAACATAACAAGTCCGCTGGGTGTCTTCAAGCTGGTATGCGATCTGGACCAGCTCGGGACACCTACAACGTGATGTTATCGTGGGGTTTGCCAAAATTGTTTCTGTGCTGGTACATAAATATGAACGGTCGAGATTGGGGTATTTCTGAAACGTTTTTAAAACGAACGGTCATCCTTCTAAAATTGCAAATGTCCTTTAATATGATGATGACACATGTCCGTAAAAACCCTTCTCTCCACGATCGTACATAAACTATTCACTTTACTTTTCACGTTATGCTTTCAAAAGTTTTCACGCAATCATAATTTCTTGTATCCAATCTACTGCATTCTCGTGAAATAATATTTGCTCTCTCAAAATTTCTAATCCTTTGCTATCAGATATGGCCTCTCTATTCGTAAACACTTTGCAGATGGAATTTGAATCTGTGCTCACCATGGAGCACATCGGAATGACCAGTATGTTAAAATCTATTGAAGATACCGGACTAAAAGGATTCTTGAAAGGTACCACCACTGTATTTGAAAATGCTGTCACTGAGTGTTTCCTAAATGCAAGAGTCATCGCTGGGACAATTGTTAGTACTGTCTGCAATAAGAAGTTGGTATTCACTGAGGATGTGTTCTCTACAATGTTTCAACTACCAACTGAGGGAATGACTAGTTTTGAGGATATTCCAAAAGAAACTGTGGCTGAAATGCGTAGTTGATTCTCTGCAACTGATGTGTCGTTCAGGGAACCAAGCAAGAAACGGGAAATGGAGATTGAGTATAGTTTGTTGCACGACATTGTAGCAAAGTCGCTATGTGCAAAAGCCAGATCCTTTGATACGGTTACATATGAAAATTTTAACCTTATGGTTGCTATTTATACTGGAATAACAGTAAAATGGGGCAAGATTCTGTTTAAAGTATTGATGGGCATGGTGAAAAATCCCAAGAAGCAATCTCAGAGGTATATGGTGCAGGTTAGTACTCTGTTGGCAAGCCTAGTCCAGGCTGATCTCAGGGAATCAGTCAAACTGCACCCGCAGAAGGTATTAACCATCAAATTCATCCAGACCTATATTAAGAAAAATTTTGAGATTAAACCAGCTGGTGAATTGAGCAAACATACTGAGGTTACTGCCAGAAATACTGATGGTGGCGAGGCCCAGGTCACACAGCCAGTGGAGAAAAAGAAGGATGTGAGTAAACCGAAGAAGAAAATAACAACCGAGGCAAACCAAGACAAACTAAGAAATCAGTGTCAATCCCTACTGTGGAGGCTGGAAGCAAGAATGCTCCAGCGGATCCCTCGTCCGAGCAATTAGATTTTGATTCACCTTCGCAGGAATGGAGAAAGAAACAAGGAAGCACCAAGAGAAATTAAAGAGCTGAAACATCTGATTCTGAGTCTACCATCTCTCTACCTCTCAAGAATCTTGCAATTAAAAAGAGGACTCAGAAGCCCAGGACACAACAGGAGTCAACTACTAACAAGGGTGATTCACAGCCTTGTCTGATTCCAAAAGTACCCGCTGGTGGTGCAGAGGTTTCTGGTGACAAGCAATTTGTTGATGGCCCAGAAGGGGATGAGAGAATGGACTCCGACCAGGATGTACATAGAGGTGGTGACGATCGGTATGAAGACAATCTGGAGTATGATACTCAGGACCACGAAGATCAAAATGAAGTCACTTTTACCACCGCTCAGGATGAGCCAAGAATATTTACTAATGAATGTCCCAAACGGGAAACTTTTGAAATTGAAGATTGGGTAAACAAGGATGACAGAATCGTGATGGAGGAGAGCGCACTCAGAGTGAGCAAGTATCTGGTCTAAATAACAGGGCAATAGTGGTGATGACTAAGCAACCAGCTCAACAAATGCTGACGTTCGAGGGACAGGGCATCTTTTCTCCTATACAAATCCAGGAGATCGATTAGGTAACACACTTTTTACCCAAATAGATCCCACTTCTAAAGGTAAAGAGACCCTGGTTATGTTTGACAAGCCTACTCCCGTTGAAGAGCACTGTCAGTTGGTGCTAAGATCTGCGTGGGACATTATATCTGAAAGAATGGCTATCTTTGATGCATAATCCATTTTCGAAAAGAGGTATGCATCAAAGATGTCTCTTATTTTGAACATTTGACCCAAGTTTAAGAACAGTTATTAGTATGGGGCGAGACAGAGCAAGTCTCTGAATTGTTTGAGCGACGATCGCTCATTATGTATAAACTCTACAAGCTGGAAGTCCAGGAACTGTATTGTGAGGCTCTCTGCTCACAATTAATCTTCTAATCTTATCTTATGGGCGTTATAATTAGCGTTTAATTTAAACCTCGAGTTTAAGTAGTGAAATATGTTTTTTTTTTTAACAGTTGGTCCCAAAAGCTGGTTATTAGCAAATGTACAAAACTATGGATGCATTCCAAAAACTATTTATTCATAAATAGAGCAACTAGTACCACGGTTATTACATGATACGTCTGCTAATACAAAAGCTGACCAGCAGTAGCAAAACCAGATTTCATCCTAACGCTAACTATCATGCTAACAGCAATCGCAAGAAGTTCTTCTTATTTGTTGCTCTTCCTCTAGGTAGCCAGCTCTCACTAACCATGCCCAAATTAATTCAGCTCTCGTCTACCTGTTGTCATGCACACATACAAAACAAAACAACAGCAGGATAACTCCGGTGAGAATCATCTCAGTATAACCAACAGGTATACGAAATCAAGTAAATAATTGCATAACAACATATATCAATGCTAAAATGAAATGAATCTATCTCAGTTCTTCGTTCCAGAATTGATTCCATTTCACATCAACACCATCAAGATTCGTATACAATCTTGACATGGATATCCATCTATCGAAGTTAACTCCAACTTCGAAAATCAGGTCATCTCAGTCCTGGGCATTAGAATCAATTCATATTCTCTTCATGTTATGCAATATCATGCAAATATAAAAGATCCACTACCTGTGATGGATCGACACACATAAAACTCCAGTTCTAAATCAAGAACCGAAACTACAGAGTATGTGATTTCATCGGGATAACTCAAGAATTATCATTCCTGAGTAATCTAATCCCTGACTCTCACTGTCAAATTACACCTTCGTTAATCTTCTTCTAATATTGCTTCGGCTTTCTTGCAATTGTTCCCAGTAACTCACAGAGTTAAATCCTGAAGTCTGTAGAAAGAGTTACAAGGATTTCGAATTCAATCCTATTTATAGACAACAGTCTCTGCTTTTCTGCAGCATTTCCAATGTGTTCAATTCGAATTCCACGTGTCATGCTGAGTATTTATTTATCAATTTAGGATAAACTCCCACCGCTTCGAAATCCAGCTTCTTCGATCAGTGCGTAGAGCGTATTAATTGTTCTTCGTGGTACAAAGTAATTCTCGCGACTGATGCTACTAGTTCTCACGACTGGAAGCCGTAGCTATATTCATTTGTTGAAATATCCAGTCGCAACAAAACCAGCTTTCACAACCAACCAGTCGCAACAAAACCAGCTTTCTCAACCAGATGTCATAACTAAACATAACAACCAGTCGCTATATTTCAATATCAAAACGACGTCGCGTTGCTTCCATGACTGGTCAAACCAGCAGATACCCAAACCATCGACTGGTTTCAAATCCAAAAGCTGGACAATCAGTCGTTGCATCAAAACGCTGCGTTTCAACTAATTCAAATGACATCGCATAACTGACGTCATCAAATCTGGTTGCTAACTCTCTCGCAAAACCAGTTGCAAGCTACAGTAAAGTTGACTGGTCGTTGACGTCTGGAAATCAAATTACGCGCATCTACTGAGTAGCGAAACGACGTCGCTCAACTAAAACAAGAGCTCACTCTTAATCTTATGGTTGACTAACGTTGACGTCTGGATTCCAAATTTAACTCTATTACTGGTCTTCGTAAAACAACAACGTGCTAGCAACGACTGGTAAGATTCTACCAGATTTCGCCAAAATGACCACGTTTTATCAAAAAGTTGCGATAACTTACGCACGTACCAGACTTCACCAAAACGGCAGCGTTTCTCTTCTAAACACTTAGACAAAACAGATTCCTCCTATTAATTCACTTCGAATCTCAACCAGATTTCACCTCATCGGCAGACGACCAGACTTCATCAAAAATAACGTCCGGAATTTCCAATTTCCTTAATCACGACATAAATAATCTCAGGCATTACATGTATAATGAGCATATGGCTAATTTCCAGCTGGATGTCCCATCGGTGAACCTTGAGTATCTCTATATTTAATTTTTACACAAAGAGCTAAAAGAGTTAGCTACGCTTCACAGAGCTCAACGAGTGATAGCAGGGTTGCCGATTGTCACTCCGGAAGCTTCATTCATAGGATCAGTTTTAGATCAATCACAAATTCTTACTCTGGAATTCTATAGTCAAACTGAACAAGAGAGGGCAGCAAGATAGGCTCACGATGAGCACATTGTACAGCAGGATATTGTGAATAAGGCCGTGACTTTTCTAGAGCACCAGGCTCATGAGAATGAGCCACCTATTCCCACGGAGGAGCCTCAGGCCCTGGGTAATGATCACCAGGCTCATGGTGACCAAGACAATGTACAGCAAAAATCTTTGACTACGGCACACCAAAAACAGGGCCATACTGACAATCCTACTCAACTGGAGGACCCATCTGTACATATTGCGGATACTGTAAATTATCCTGGTACCATACCCAACTTCAGACGATAATAATGCGGATCATCAGGGTCCTAATTTTTCACTTCTCTAGATGGTTGCATTTACAACAGACAGCGAAGAGGACACCTGCTTATTTTTCCTCGACAGCTCTGAATCCTCCCACACTGGTTCTCAACGAATGATAATATCCATTCCTCCCGACAGCCCTCATGCCAACACCAAGCTTGATGAAGTGGATAAAGCTGTCGCTTCAATTGATTCACGAATGATTTATATGGAATCCAAGCTGACCTCTGTGGACTCAAGGACGCTCTCTATAGATTCAAAGATGCATTCTATGGATCTAAACTTCGTTCTATGAATTCTCAAATTGAGCAGCTGGTGGATATTCAGACATTTTTGAAGCTAGACTTTGGACACTACAAGCATATAATTTGTGACAATGTGGATAAACTGGCCGGCAATGTTACATCTTCCCAAACTGAATTATAAACCGACATTATTCGTCAGCTTGCTGGACAGCAACAACAACTGACCACTGATCTTGATATGGTCAAAATGCAGTTTGCCGAACTAGTTGAGCATCTCAAACGGGTTGGTGATGCCAAAAAGGGGGAAGATGGGCAGAGTAGACAAGTAGACGGATCCAGTAGACAGGCGGGAGGGGAAGGACCGAGTGGACAAAGTAGTATACGTGGTATAGGACCAAGTCCAAGAGGAGGAAAAGGACCAAGTCCAGGAAGATATAGATCGGGTGAAGATAGCGAACATTTTAAGTACAGTAAATGGTTCTGAAGCAAGGGGCGGTTTAGTCTTCTCTTGGACGTTTAGATTTTTTTTACTAAGTTGTTTAGAGCTAACCTTGTCATTTTAAATTGGTTAATGGCTTATATAAATCTCTCTTTTCAAACAAGGTTTTGTCATCACCAAAAAGGGGGAAATTGTTAGGATAAATTTCATAATTTTTGGTGATGAAAAATGAACAAAGAATGAAATCTATAAAAGAGAGTAACCAAACCAAAGTGACAAGATCTGAAAGAAGCTTACTATGTTGAACGGAGAAACCAGATCGGAGCAGGTTCCAGCTGGTCAAGGAAAAACCAGCTCAAAACATTGAGGACTAACCAGCAAAGGGAGTTTGGTCAGGCTGGTTCAGGATATCAAGATGTACTAGTTTTAAGGACAAAGCAGCTCAGGACTTCAAGGTATGCTGATTCAGGTTAAAACCAATGGGGTACTTAGTTTTGATTAGCCAGATCAGATCAGAAGGCACAATATTGAAGAGAAAAAGAAGAGTGGCTCACAGCTTTAAGAGCGGCTAGAAGATAACCGACCAGCTAGAGTATTGAGTAAACAGCTGGAAAACTAGTAAGAAAACTAGCTCAAAGCAGCTCAACTTTCTGGAACCAGATCTGGAGGCCAGCTAAGTTAAAAGCAACTTAGAAACTTGCATTTTGGAATGTTTGAATCTACGTACAACTTGATTTGAAACATTCGACATCTCTGCAGTGATGTGTAGTCGTTGAAAATACTTTGAGCTAAAATCAGATATGCAGAGATACGGTACAAACTGAAGATGGTGCAGAGTTGCTAAAAAGGGCAATGCATTTAATGAAGTTGTACTTTCATAGTACATGCATTTAAGGCGTCACAGGAAATTCAATTTGGATTCATACAACGTGTCTACTGGATACATTTATTACCGTTGTATCCAAAGAGTATATATAAGAGGAGAAATGTAGCTGTGAAGTTTGACGCAACAGAAATCAATCCATTGAGAACACAAGCTAACAACAACCTTCACAAAGCACAAGCAGAGTTCATCTTGAACCAGCTTGATACAAGTGACACACGCATCAATTGTCTTATTCGGATTTGGTGTCACATTCTCTTCTATATACACTCTTTAGAGTTGATCTTGAATTGTAAATCATAGACAGAGAGTTTCTAAGTGCTAGAATAGCACGACCAGCTTAGAGCTGATATTATTGTATCGCAAACCAGATCGCGGGTCTGTGTTTCGTTAATTGTTAGACACACAGCTTGAGGGCTCAGTGTGTGGTGGTGTTGCTAGGATTTCTCGTGACTGCTGGTTGCGGGAGTAGGTTTGAACAAAGAGTTTGTATAAATCAAAGTCTTCTAGTGTAAACCTTCCCGTCGAGGAAGAAGGAGAGACGTAGGAGAATTTGCTCCAAACTTCTAGAAACAAATCTCTCGTCACAACAACTTTTACATTCACGCATCTGATTAAATTGTTCAGCTGTTTGAATCGTGTTCATTCCGCATAAAAATCATTTTATTACACGAGACAACAGTAGACACTGAGAACCTTCCTAGCTGCTGGAAGTTTGCTTCAAATCTGTAAAACCTTTCGAAATAATTTTCAAACAAGCAAAGGAGTTCAGTCACCCCCCTGAACTCCAGAGCTTGGTTTTCGATCCTAACACTATATTATTTTTTATTTAAAAACAATTTGGTAACTCAAACTGTGCCTGGTTATTCTTCTGAAAATACTCGTGAGCCGCCAAATCTTAAAATAAAGAAATCAGCTCAGGCGAAATCTGAAATGCTATACGCAAAAATAGCAATTTAACCCTTTAAGGCAAATTAAAGAACTTGTGGATTTATGGATTTTTCGGGCATTACAACTCTACCCCCTTAAATAAAATTTCGTCCTAGAAATTTGACTCACCTAACCAGCTCTAGGTATCGACTACGCTTATCAGCTTCCCATGTCGATTCTTGCTATGAGTGATTCGCTCATTGGACCTTGAACATTGAAATGATTCGATTCCTCAGTTTTCTATCCTCCTTAAGTAAAATTCTCACGGGCTCTTCTTTGTAACTCAGATCTGGTGCGAGCTGTACCGGCTCGTGTTGGGATCGAAAGGAGAGTTAAAATAACAGCTTGGAAGTTCATGGGGGTGAATGAACTCCTTAAAAATATTTCACGAAAACTCTTTTTCAAAATAATTTTACAAGCCTTCGGCTTAACTTTAAGCTGAGTTACCATCTTGGAGGATCTCAGCGTGATCTGTTCTCTCGAGTAACAAAAATATGTGCGGAATAAACTCGATTGAATAGTGAACATATTAAAAATTAAAGCAGTAAAACATAAGGATCGAGAGTTTGTTTATGGAAGTTCGGAGCTGAAACTCCTACGTCTTCCTTTCTTCCTTGTTCAGGAAGGATTGCACTAGAAGAATTTGATTATTACATCCCCCCTGAATAACACAATCCCTTTGATCTGATTTGAGATACGTCTCCCTAAGTTGAAAACCTGAGTTGTGCGAACTCCACTATAATCTAAATGCTTTGTAAGCTCTGAGCTGTTCGCTGCACGTGAGATCTGAAAGTTGTTCTTGCTATCTGATCCAAAACTGTTTGAGTTGGTCTTTGCTGAGATGAACCTTTTCAGTCTGATTTGATAATCAATTTCAAGCTGATCTGGAAACGTTACTCTAATTTGATTTGATTAATCTGAAAATTGATCAATTAAATACTGACTATGATAACCGAGCTCTTCACGCTTTGATCTGAAAACTTATATGCTCTAAGTTGAAAGTTGTTCGTGAGGTCTGAGCTATTTTCTGATCTGAAGTTGATCTGAGCTGTTTGATTTGCATAATCTACTGCAAGTTCATCTATTTATGTAGCTCGATCTGAATCTACTCTAATTGATTCCTTCACCTAAGCTCTGATGTGATCTATTTCGCTTACTTTCCTCTGACTGATTATGAAACTCCAATCTGATCTGATCTATGCATCTCTAATCTGTTGGACTTTCTCTGAGCTGATAGGTGACGCTCTGGGCTGATCTACGATGATGTAAGCTGATAGACTTGCTCTGAGATGATCGGCAATTCTCTAATATGATCGACTCTAAGATGATCGACTTTCTTTGAGCTGTTCTGTGATGTTCTGAGCTGATATTTGTGGTGCTTGATCTGTACTATTATAAGAAAATTGTTCTATGTGAAGCTATAATTTGATATGCTCAGCTCTACGTTGTTCTGCTGTGATCTGTTCTGATCTGTTCGAGGTCTTGTATTTTGTTATCACCAAAAAGTAGTAAATTTTAATCTCAACAATTTTCCCATTTTTGGTGAAATATAAGATATGAACCTCAAAGTTGAGACATCTCTTCCTCAAAACCATCTTCTGTTCTACAGCTGCTGCTAATTTCCCCGTTTTCTTTCGCTGCTACTATTTTCCCCTTTTTGGCATCACCCGCTCTCGTAATATGAGCAATCATTTCAGCGAGCTGAGATCCAAAGAAAGCGACGCTCGAAATAACTTCAGATGATGAATGCTGAACCTCATCAAGTAGCAATTGAAAAATAGCAGAAAACATCTCTTCTGTAGTAACCACTGTTAAACCCCGGATTGTGCTGACCACAGTGTCTCGCTCCAGTTTAGCATTGATGAAAAAAATCCTAAATATCCTCCTCGTAAACCGCTGTCGAACACCCAACCAAGCCTCTGAGTCCAGATGACTCCAGAGCTTTGAATACCTTCAGCATTCCCCCACTGGGAAGGCAGAGAACTGAATCGAATTTGACTTGGAGAGCATTCTGAATGAAGACAAGGGCCATGGCTGTTGGATATTGTAACGCCCATATATTATGTTTACCCAAATCGCATGCCTCGTTATTTTATTTATATGTTTTTGGTTATATGAATTATTTAATTATTTGTCCGTGAGTGTTCGTTTTAATATTTAGATGATGCGAAGCTGGAAAGGAGACGACTGGGACACCAAAGAATAGAAGATTTCTATGAAAATTATTTTGTGTTCGTTTTTAAGCATTTATATAGTTCATCTAATTTTTTAGGCTCCGTTTGGACATGTTTTTCAAAAATATTTTTATAAAAGTGTTTTTAAAAAAATTCTTGTAGAATATTTTGAAAGTTTTTTTAAATTTTAGTATGCATTTGGACAACTATTTTATAAAAATATTTTTAAATTAAAAAATGTTTAGATAATTATTTTAGAAAAATGATTTATAACTAAGAAATGGTATTAAAATAACATTCAAAAAATTAATCTAATAAAAAAAATTAATTGACCATTCGTATAAAGTTTACCTATATTTTGTATTCTAAAAACATTATAAAATTTCTTTCACTTGTTCTTAAAAAAGTGTATTCAAAACTAGTTTTTTAAAAATATTTTTCTAAAACATTTTATAAAAATCTTATCCAAACACATATTTTAAGTTTTTTAACTCTAAAACACTAAAAATATTTTTAAAGATTGTGTCCAGACGGAGAGTGTTTAGCTATTTTATTAGCAAAATAACAACTTTTAAATATTTATGTTTTTACCATTTAAAACAAGCCATTTTCTTCCAACTTTTTAGCACTTTTAACATTTGGAGTAGCAACTTTGAGCATCATATACACACACAACTTTGAGCATATTTTATACACAACACAAGTCCAACTATACACACAATTATACACAATTAGTCAAGTCCAACTATACACACCGTTATTGACCTATTATACACAATTAGTCAAGTCCAACTATAAAAACCATTATTGACCTATTATACACCATTATTCAACAAACATATACACATCATCATTCAACAAACATATACAATAAATAAAGGGGCAAGCCTAGCCATTTTCTCCCCCATATGCGTGACCCTCTTTTCCTTGGATGACTTGAAGTCTTCTCTCCTTCTATCTTGTCTTTCCCCTCACTTTTGAAGCTCAATTATCCTTCCTTATCTTGGTTTGGTATTCCTTGTCTTCCTCCAGCCTGCAACATCACTTGGTTGTAAGTTTTTACAAAAAAGGCAAGTACAAGACTTTTTTTGATGCACATTTCAAGTTTATGTACATTTGTGTGTATATTTGTGATGGTGACTTGTTGAATGTATTTTTGATGCCTAGTTTATTTTTTAATGTCATTTATTCATGAAATTTGCAGCAGAGGTCGAACTGGTCTGGAGTTGTGCGCCCTTGGCCTATAAGAGAAGAGTTTTGGGTTGTAGAAGGTGTCTAGGCATTCCTAGCTTTCTTTGATCTACAAAATTCGAAGTACTCAGCCCTTTCATGGCTGGTCACAGCCTAGGGTTAGAGCATTAAGAGTTTTGGTGACTGAGAGAGGTGGTGAGATCTAGACCGAGAGGTTTGGGGTGAGAGTTGTATGTGTTGGTTAAGGTGGAGTTTTAGGAGAGAAGATCTAGCATGGCTTAAGTTGTGGTCCTGAAAAGGTAGGATGGAGTCTAAGGGGTCGTACCTGGGTTGTATTAGGGTCTGCTCAGGTGCTGGAGTCGAGAGGAGTGAGAGGTTTTGATGTAGAATCCCAGCCTATCCCAGATTCACTCCTGCGCAAGTGTAGTGACCTTGTTGTCATTGGTTTGGTCACGCGTGAGTCATTTTTTAGTCTAGTTTGTTTCAGTGGTATTTTTACCATGTGTGATTTTAAACTGTTATTTGCTGGACTTTTATGAGAAATTTTATGAGCAGAAAGTTTATGAAGTTGAGCAGAATGTTTATGAAGTTAAGAAGAAAATTATTTTTGAGAATTTGAGATTTTATTATGAGAAAATAATAAGAAGGAAATAAAATGTTTTAAATGATGAGACTTGATTGTGGTTAAAATTATATTTATTGTGAGTCGGAAGACGTTCTGAGGAGACATGCCAAATTATGGGTATTGTGAGTCGGGAGACGTTCCCGAGGAGACATGCCAAACTACGGGTATTGTGAGCCGGGAGACGTTCCGGGGATACATGCCAAAACTTGACGTGTATGGAAACCAGAGAGGCTGAGGAGTTCTATCAAATTTCAGTACCATGGTACCAAAGAGCCTGATCAGGCGAAACAAAGAAGAACAAAGAACCACAGTCAGGGAACAAATATCACAGAAAAAGATTTTTATTTACGAATTGCTCTGAGTTTACAAGAAAAATCTTTTTACTTATGAGTTTATTCCCTATGCATGAATCTTTAAAGCAAATGATTTGAGAAGATGTTTTTCTTATGTATTTAAGTTTGAGAAAATTATTTGAGTACAAATATTTTATGCATGTGCATGTATTATGTAGTATTCGTTATTAATCGGTTTTGTACTTGTTGAGTTTTTAGACTCGCTATACTTGATTTGTGCAGATGAAACTGAGACCGGAATCGAGGGGTAAGACTTCTGATTGGACTGCAGTCTGGCGCACATACCCAGCGACCATTTCGTTTTCGCACAAGTTTTCAGTGTTTTATTGTTGAGATACATTATCGTTTGGATATAATGTCGTGAGTGAGTGTTTGATATTTTATGTTTAAAATTTATTATTTCTTTTATGTTAATTTATTTAAATTTTATCGTTTGGATATAGTGTCGTGAGTGAGTGTTTAATATTTTATGTTTAAAACTTATTATTTCCTTTGTGTTAATTATTTAAATTTTCAAACCAAATCAAATGATATTTATATATCTCTCGAGAATATCATCTCACGGTAGTAATGGTAATTGTGTCAGGCACGATGCTTTAAATAAGAGATTAAGCATTCAATTAACGCAAAATACGGAAGATTAAAATGTGAATTAAAATTTTCTTTCTCGGGCTGAACAAATTACAATTCAAAATACGATAATACTCAGAGTATAGATTTTCGACTCGAAATCTACACAACAAAAGCATCACCAGAAATGTATACCATTAACTCAGCAGATAATAATCTTTAATACAAGTATTCACACAAGGCATCCCCTGGTAAACTAACTCAATACAATATACATAACTGGGACTCGAAAGGGGGCTCTACCAGCCGACGCACTGCTCGGTACAGCTGATTTTCCTGAAGAACCCTGCAAAGGCCAAACACAAGACCAAAGCATCCCCCAAAGGGAAAAACAATGAGGTCAAATCTCAGTACGGAGAGCATTCATAAAACCAACAATCAAATAAGACATGCAATATCTCAAGACGTGCAATGCATGAAAGGTACAACGAAGACTCATCGGATGTAACAAAGGTTCCCAACAGACTCAGCTATGAATAATCAAATCATAAACTCAGTAATCAATGGCCACATTTCATGTGAAAGTATGGGAGCTACCCAGCCGTCCCACATGCAGTACCAGCAGCGCAAAAGTCTCAAAACTCAACCCAACTGGTGCCATTCAGCTTAATGAGGGGTGGGAGCTACCCACTGAACCTCAGGGAAGACACAAATCTTGCAGCGGGGAGTCGAGGGTACGGGAGCCAACTGAAACCACTCATTTTATTTTCAAATCAGCATTTTGGAACTATCAATCCTCGGATAAAATCAGGTATCAAAATAAAATCAACTCAAAATTCTATGCATGTATGCAAAACAGTATCAACTTACAAATAGCACATAATAATCATACATAAGCAAATTATAAAATCATCACATAGATCACGGCTAAGCAGACTCAGCCACAGCCAGCACATAATACACAACAGTTTAGTTCACGCTGGAAATATTCTCATGCTTATGTCAAAGCTGTTAATATAAGCTCAATCCATACCTTATGCAGATCTTGGTACAATACCTCAGCACCCTTACGGGTAACAGCAGAACGCACTTTCTGCTCCTCTCAAATCTCGGCCAATAGCTCAAGGCCAGCAGCTAATGGCAAAAACCACAAGAAATGCTCTAATCTACCAAGATACCTAAGAAGTCAACTCTGCTTAAGCTTACGTAGCTCACGGACTAAAGCTTCGTATCTCAGAACAACTACGTCTAACCAACAGAGCATTATCCAACTCAAAGATAAGCGCTAGGAATAGAAACTAACACTAGCGGAACACGGTTACCTAAGTCGGAGCTCAACACGGCCGAAAATGACGAAACCTAGCTCACGCATCTCCTCAGGGATTTCTTCTTTCGACCTCCTCACAACTCCAAACTGGTACAAGAACGTCGGCCTCGAAGAGGGGTTTCCAACCGAGGTACCTTCACTCAAATCTGACCAGCCAATCTCTAACAATCTACAGAATACTAGGTCGGTTGAACAGTATGTTAGAGTAGGTGCCCAACTAGCCAAATTGTGGCATGTGGGTTCTTGTTAACTCTATGTAAAACGATCTTTATTTATGAAATTCGCATTTATATGGCATTCTTTATCTTCATTATTATGATTTAAATTGTTAGATAAAGACCTTGAATGCACTATAGTATATGTTAGATGTGATAGTGGATTTGATGGCTACCATGAAACACATCTAATAGTCATTGTGTATTCTAGCTAGTTCCTAGTCGATTGGGCCGTCTAAAAGAGTATAAGGGTCGCCCGAGCTTGAGACTAGCATCTGAGATACAAAGTACCACGTTTTATTGGTACATAGTGATGTTCTGAGCATGCAGATGGATAGTGACCTGGTGATCTATGGAACTACATTCGTTCGTACTTTCCAAGTGGTTATCATTTGTCGAGTGGATTAAGTCCAAGGTCTTGGTTGTACAGATTAGTCCCCATTACTCGAAACGTCATTGAGAATCTACGTGATAGGTGCCTGTGTGTCTAACAACACTTCTTTATGCCTCAGTGAGAAAAGCTACATAGACTTGTTAAACGCTCTGTCCAAAGACTACAAGGAAGTCGTTTTTGTTTTGATTCACTCAGCTAATCAAATCAGCTCTCTTGAAATATGTTAGTGAATCGTGTGTGAGAATTACATTGTAAGCACTCTGTTTCTTTTGTATCTCACACACTCAGGAAGGTGCTCTCTAAGCTGGTTTCTCAATGTCTTCCCAGTTTGTGCAGTCGATGAATATCTCACTGAAACTCATGGCAGTGCACCAGTTCACACCTGGGAACTTGACCAGCTTGAACACCAGCTGACACCTGGGTGTTTATGTTTTTCGACTGCTGTACAATCTCTCTGTTTTGTGCCTCACTGCACGTGTATTATTTTCGCTCATTTGCTTCCTTTTCTCTCTTGGCTCCTTTTTTTTCAGCTCCTGCACACTTCTATATATAAGGCCTCTGATCTATTAGATCCGTTGGACACAAAGATGTAGCCGTTGTAAAGGCTTCTGACAAAGTTGTACTTTGAGTCCTTTAGTAATAAATGTGTTGCAGGCTTTATTTGACTGAGCTTTCTTATTTCTGTGCTTGCAGCCTTCGCTAACTTCGAGCTCTGTAAAGCTTGTACCTGATATGGACAGGACGAAGCAAATCATTTTGAACAATATAATCTTCATAATTTGTGTTCAAACTGCTTTGTTCGTCTCAGACGGTCTGTCCAGATCTTATTTGCCAGCTAGTGTCCTCCCAGCTGGTTGCTCCTTCATCTGTTCTGCTCTTGAGCTGATCTGCGCTTCATCTTTAAGCTGCACTTCTTATCTGCTCTTGTACTCCTCTTGTACTCTCCAGGTACATTGCTTCTGTTCTCTCAGCTGGTTTCCTTCCCAACTTGTCTCTTCTTAACTAGTCGTCGAGAAGTCCTTTACGATACCTTTGGTATCTAACAGCATGTTATCCTCTACACTGAATATGTCTTGCACCAGTGATTATATTCCTTCTTCTTTGGATCACATCTGCTCTTGAGATGTTATTCTCATGCACTGCTTTTCCTTTGTTGTACCAGCTTGGGCGTCCCCTCACTGTTCCAGCTTGGATGTCTTCTGCTTTACCAGCTGGGGCATCCCCTTGCTGTTTCGTCTTGGACATATTCTCAATAGAATGCAACTCTCTTCTAATCTGTAACAGCTTGTACCTATGGAGACTGATCGAGTGCACCTGCTCTTGGATTTCTTCTTCTTCTACGGGGTTCACCTTGAGCTTGTCAAACTTCTCACAGATTCTTCATCTTCTCCATCTTCATCTTCATCTTCCATAATAAACCCATCTCTTGTAAGCATCAATCTTGACCGACCTTCCTGATATGGTCTTCTCTCATACCGATTTGGTTTGTCTTTAACCAGCTTGGACATCTTCTGCGCTGCTCTGGTTATAATGAAGAAATTGCACACTAATCCTAAGCCGTTAGTAAGATAATAGCAGATTTTGTATTAATCAAAATTTAGATTCTGATCTGTAAACACAGATCCAACAATCTTCCCATTTTTGATTTACACAAAATATGAATAAACATATACACGTATGTTTAGGTCAAAAATATTTCTCCCCTTTTTTGTGGGAATCAAAAAAGGTTCGAAATATTTCACCCCCTTAATATTTAAATCAGAACTCCCCCTCAATAGAGCATGGGGTAATTTTATTTTTGAAAACAAAAAATTCTTTTGAGGGACAACACTTGGCTAACACAGATACATGATATGAGATTTTGAAAACAGAATCTGTGCCACATGAACAGGCTCATCTATCCAGATTAAAGGATAAATGACAATTGAATTCATAGAATCTCTTATGCTTCTCTCGAACATGTTATAGGCGCTATTCGTTCAGCGCAACCAACGTAAGAGGTCTTGGCATCCACAGATCTCGTGCAATCTGTCAGCTCGACAGAAGAGATATTGCCACATCGTTCACTCTTGGTCCAGTATTCTGCTATTCAAAAATCATTACTCCCCCTATTTTTGAAAAGAAATTCGAAATAATTTTATAGCACAGACAAGCTTACGATGAAAAGACTATCATAGCAGAAATTATTTTAAAATAGTTAAATTTTCGATTTAAAAATGCAATTTCAAGAACAACATACTCTGATACCAATTGTTAGGATCAAAATAAGGGGGTGTCTCATGAGTTCTCACACAACTCACGCAAGTTCTCTTACAACTTAAACACCCAAACCTTGTTCTTAAAACAAAGACAGACATATTACGTGCATTTTAAAATTTATTTGAAATATCAGCACGTAACGGGAACCGGATCGTGTCAGCGCTTGTGAGGATTGA
>KQ987749.1:8243-25764 GCA_001598015.1 Dorcoceras hygrometricum
GAAGCCATCTTCCTTTCTTTAAAAATCTCATATAAACATGCAAACAGAATTGAATATATGCTTTCACTGAGTGAGCAAGAAACAGAGTTTACTTGCCTGAATTCTTGAACACAACCGCAGTAGAAATCCAGCAAATCACCAACACTCCGATCGCCTCCTTTAAAAAGCTTTAAAACTTTTGCTCGGTTTCTTATAGAGAGAGCACCCTTTGAACTAATTTGTTTTCAAGATAATGATGCATGAAGCAGCTAACATCCTATATATATATGATTTAAAATGCCTAAGGAAAGAACCACATTTTAATCAAGATGCTCAAATCTCCTAAAAGCGTAATATGTTTTTAAAATAAAATGATGCACATGAAAACTGAACAATTTTAGTTAAAACAACAGGATTCGATCGACTTGCTATGATTGGCTACACAGCTGCTGCAATCGTATTCTAACATTTGAAATTTAGCTCTTAATTGATAAAAAGCTAAACAATATATATCTGAATTCTGAAACTCGATAGAAACAGAGTTTAATAGAATAGCATTGTAATCCCTCAATCTCAAATCTTTCTAGTTTGTGGCCTCTAAAATATCTGGGCATTACAGCTGCACTCTCGTGCCACTCTCGACTATCCAGATCTCATCAAAACGCAGCGTTTTACCTACTTCTCGCGGCAAAACATGCTAACACTCAGGGAACCAGATTTATATCAAAATCTAACCAATTCGACCCCAATTCTCAACCAGATTTCACCCGATAAACTCGAACTAAAATCTGGACAACTCCAACTAGAGATCTGAATTTTCTCAAATCAGATTTCACCAAAAATCGAAAGTCTAAAATTCGAAAATCTTAATTCTCGTGACTAATCTAACCCAAAATCTGATTAATCACAAATCTTGAAATCTGATTCCTCACATTCTCCCCACCTTAAGAGATTTCGTCCTCGAAATCAAAGGCAACCAAGGGCAGAAACAATCAAACATGCAAATCAGCACAAACACTACTCAAATTCGAAGCAAAAACAAGCAATTTACCTGGAAAAATTCGCACGATCAGTGCTCAAACAGATGAGGCCAGTCTTGTCTCATCTTCTCCTCAACTTCCCAGGTTGCTTCTTCTCGGCCATGCTTGCTCCATTGGACCATCACCAACGGAATTATTTGTTCCTCAACTGCTTCTCCTTTCTATCCAGGATCTGCACTGGATATTCGACATAGCTCAAGGAAGAATCCAGCTCAACTTCATCAGTTCTCAAAACATGGGACGGATCTGGCTCATATTTTCTCAACATAGACACATGAAAGACATCATGCATCGCTTCTAACTCCTCGGGCAGCCTCAATCTATAAGCCAACTGTTCAATCCGCTCAACAATCTCAAAGGGACCAACGAATCTGGGAGCCAATTTACCTATAAATCTGAATCGCATAACGCTCTTGAAAGGATAAATCTTGAGAAACACACGATCGTCAACCTCAAACTCTAAAGGTCTGCGTCTTCTGTTAGCATAGCTAGAGAAACGGTCTTGGGCAGCTTTCATTCTACTCCGAATGAAATCAATCTGATCTTTCATATGCTGCACAAACTCAGGGATAGAAAGCTGTCTCTCACCAACTTCTTCCCAAAAAATCGGGGATCTGCACTTTCGACCATACAACGCCTCAAATGGAGCCATCCCGATAGTGACTTGGTAACTGTTGTTATACGAAAACTCAACCAAGGACAAAGAATCCTGCCAGCCACCACTGAAATCCATCACAATTGCACGCAGCATATCCTCTAAAGTCTGGATGGTCCGCTCAGATGTCCGTCTGTCTGTGGGTGATAGGCTGTACTCATATCCAATCTCGAACCCATCGCTGTCTGCAAACTCTTCCAAAATCGAGAGGTGAACCTTGGATCTCTATCAGACACCATCGAAACCGGAACTCCATGCAATCTAACCACATGGTCGATGTAAAATTTCGCCATTTTCTTCATCGAGCACCTCACATCATAGGGAAT
This sequence comes from Dorcoceras hygrometricum, assembly GCA_001598015.1. Taxonomy (NCBI): domain Eukaryota; kingdom Viridiplantae; phylum Streptophyta; class Magnoliopsida; order Lamiales; family Gesneriaceae; genus Dorcoceras; species Dorcoceras hygrometricum. Next base: position 10,244 of record KQ987749.1, read on the forward strand.
GAAATGGGCTGACTTCGAAAGTCTATCGATCATAACCCAAATAGCATCGCATCCCCTGATCGATCGAGGTAGATGAGTCACGAAATCCATGGCGATGTGCTCCCAATTCCACTGGGGCACCTCCAAACTCTGCAGCAAATCACCAGGTTCATTCTCTCGGCCTTGACCTGTTGGCAATTCAGACATCTAGCAACAAAAGCCGAAATGTCGTTCTTCATACCTGCCCACCAGTAGTGAGTCTTCAAGGCATGATACATCTTTCTCTTTTCCCGGATGCACACTGTATCGGCTACAATACGCTTCGTTCATGATGGCATCTTTCAAATCAATCAGGTTCGGAACCACTAATCTCCCTCAAAAATGCAAACATCCATCCGAAGAAACGGAGAAATCATCAGACTGACCACTTCGGGCTTTAATCTTCAACTCATGAACATACGGATCAGTCTGTTGTGCCTCCCTGATGGCACTCACAATCTGTGATTCCACCTGAATCGATGAAACCATGAAGTACTGATCAACCGGATGAAATCTCCAACCAGAAGTACTCAACTGCTCATAGACTTTCGAGACACTCAGAAACAAAAGCATTTCAGGATGGGTCTTCCTACTCAATGCGTCGGCAACTGAGTTCATCCGCCCAGGCTGATACTGAATCTCACAGTTAAAGTCCTTGAGCAATTCCATCCATCGACGTTGCCTCATATTCAGGTCAGACTGCGTGAAGATATATTTCAGGCTCTTGTGATCGGTGTACACCACAAATTCTTCACCATACAGATAATGTCGCCAAATCTTCAAGGCGAACACTATCGCAGCCAACTCCAAATCATGCACAGGGTACCTCGTCTCGTGAGGCTTCAATTGTCGAGACGCATAGGCAATAACGTACCCGTTCTGCATCAGCACACAACCCAAACCACTGAGAGAAGCATCGGAGCATACCACGAAACCTCCAGATCCAGACGGTAGAGCCAAAACAGGAGCAGTAGTCAACTTCTCCTTCAACGTCTGAAAACTGTACTCGCACTCATTGGTCCACACAAATTTCCGATCTTTCTGAGTCAATTGCGTCAGTGGCCTGGCTATAGAAGAGAACTTCTCGATAAAACGCCGGTAATAGCCAGCCAGTCCCAAGAAACTGCGGAATCTCGGAAACGTTCCTAGGTATCTCCCAGTTCAACACTGCTTCGACCTTACTCGGATCCACCAAAATCCCTTGCGCCGAGATCACGTGACCCAAAAAGATAATCCAATCAAGCAAAATTCGCACTTGCTGAACTTGGCATAGAGATGCGAGTCTCTCAATCTCTGCAACACCAGTCTAAGATGCTCTTGATGCTCTCTCAAGCTCTTCGAATACACCAGGATGTCATCTATGAAGACGATCACGAATTGATCGTTGTACTCGCTGAAGACGCGATTCATCAAATCCATGAAAATAGCTGGGGCATTCGTCAGCCCAAACGGCATGACTAGAAACTCATAATGCCCATATCGAGTTCGGAAAGCTGTCTTCGCCATGTTAGCGTCTCTAATCCGCAACTGGTGATAACCAGAGCACAAATCAATCTTTGAGTAGACGACCGATCCATGCAACTGATCGAACAAGTCATCAACCTCGGCAAAGGATACTTGTTCTTCACCGTCGCTTTATTCAACTGACGAAAATCCACACACATCCTCATAGACCCATCTTCTTCTTTACAAAAAGAATCGGAGCTCCCCAAGGCGACATACTCGGTCTGATGAAGCCTTTCTCCAAGAGATCTCTCAACTGATCCTTCATCTCTTTCAAATCTGCTGGCGCCAACCGATACGGAGCTCTAGAAATCGGGGCGGTACCGGGCACCAATTCGATACTGAAATCGATCTCACGCCTTGGAGGGAATCCAGGAATCTCATCTGGAAACACGTCGGGAAACTCTCAAACAATCGGGATGTCACTCAACTCCAATCACGGCTCTTGGGAACTGTCAAGTGCGTAGATCATGAATCCCGCATTACCTAGCGATAGCAGGCTAAACATCTCCATGGCAGAAACGAGTGGAATCTTCGAGCGCGAATCAGCACCATAGAAATCCCACTTCTCACCCGAATCAGGTCAAAATCTCACCACGCCATGAAAAAAATCGACGGTAGCCTTATAGCTAGATAACACATCCATCCCCAAGATACAATCGAAGTCTCTAATTCCCAAAAAAATCAGATTGGAAACTAAAACATGCTCATCAAACCTAATCAGGCAATCAATCACTACCTCTCGGGACCACAGACTCACACCAGCAGGGGTAGACACGGAAACCACATCACACAATGGGGAAGAACTCAACCCGTGCTCAAACACAAACAACTCAGATATAAAAGAGTGTGATGCACCAGTATCAAAAAGAACTCTCGGAGGATAATCAAAAATAGAGCATGTACCTGCGATCACCATGCCAGGCGTCTCCTCAGCCTGATCTCTCGTCAAAGCGTTCGCCTGGGCCTGCTGGGGGATCTAAAACTGAGGTCGAGAAGGTCCTCCAAACCTAGACGGTCCACTAGACTGAAATCCAGATCGCTGGGTAGGAACAGGAAACTGCGGTCTCTGTGAAGAACCACCAGCCGAAGTCTGCTGTGAAGGAACTGAAGTCTGTCCCCTCAACAAAGGACACGCTCTCCGAAAATGTCCCGGCTGTCCACAGTTGTTGCAAGTTCCCTGAACTCCACGACACTGTGAAGTAGGATGGCTCCCTCCGCACTGTCCACAAAAATCACCGCCAGAACCACTGACTGATCCACTTCCAGAACCAGAGCTCACGGAACCAGAGGAACTCGAGTTGCCCTTCTTCTTGAACTGTTTTCCTCGAGGTCGGAACTGATGGCGACTTGAATGTTGTGACCCTTGAGGATACTGGTAAGACTGCGACACCTCCTGCGTCGGCTGAGAAGCTCACCCAGTCGTCTGATGCACCGGCGCCTCGGGATCCATCAAACTCTCCTCAATATCAACCGCATTGTTCACAGCTTCAATATAGGTCGCCGGGGACCCAGACAACACCATCCGGTAAAGATCAGGTCTCAGACCCTTCAAAAACTTGTTCCTCTTTGTTCGCTCTTGGTTAGCTACGTGCGGCATGTACACCAGAAGCGTATAAAACCGCCTCGCGTACTCAGCGAAGTTCATTGTCCCTTGCTTCAGGTTATCAAACTCACGCTCTCGGCTGCTGTAGTAGGACTCAGGGGTATACTCCTGCTGGAACGCCTCACAGAAGCTCTCCCAAGTAATCACGGCCCCACTATCACGAAGGATACGAGAAGTACCTCTCCACCAGCGCTGCGCGTCATCCCTCAATTGAAGCACTGCCAACTTCAGTCTCTTTTCCAGAGTGTACTCCAGAGTATCGAACAACTCCTCCATCTGAACCAGACAAGCCTCAGCCTTCGCACCACCCTCGGTAGCCTCAAAAGTCGGAGGGTTCGTACGCTGAAATCGAGCTAAGACTAGTTCCATCCCGCCTATCCGTCGAGTCACATCATCTACCTGATGAACATCCTCATCACTATTTGGAGCCCTAGACCCCTCGGAACGTCTAGATCTACCTCTCCTCGGCGGCATCTAACACAAATCTAGAGGTAAGATCTCACAGCAGATATACATCAAGGCAGATAATCATCACATAAGCCACAGAGTCAATCAAGCATCAAATCAAAACTCTGTGCCTAGACTCGAGTGTAGTCAAAGAAAATCGAGCTTATCCCAGTTTAAGCTCTGATACCAAAAATGTCAGGCCCCGTGTTAATTACTCACAATTACATACTAAACGCATAAACACGGAAGCATAAAATCAGGGCTTAAAAATTTTTCGAAATAATTTGGGCCTGAACTCAAAACATACATTTAAAATATCGATAATCAAAATACGAGTTAAATCAAACTCATACAAACCAAGTAACAATAAATCTCAAATCAAATACAGATCCCCAATACATAAAAACACGGGCATCCCTCGGTTCAATACATATCATAAATATAAATGGGACTCAAGGGAAAGGGGATCGACCAGCTGAACCTCCACTCTGTCCAGCTTGGTTACCTGATGATCCTGCAAATGGGCAACACAGACCCAAGACACAAAAGCAGGAAAACAAAATACGAGGTAAAGCCTCAGTACGAAGAGCTATCAAAACAGCTAAACATGCAACATGATATAAACCAATTCTATGAATGCATGCGGGCTATCAAGAAAGCGGATAGCTAGACCAGTAAGTCAACTGGCAATAAAATCTGTCGAACCTCTAACCCACAAGGTAAGTCAACCAGTGGAATCATCGGTCCGTGATATTCCAGGCCCGTCAGCCCATCACAGCTCGGTGGTATTCCGATACGACAACACAGTCAATCACCACTCCGATGATAGCGTTGGACCATTCCGCATGACTCAATAGTCTGCCGGTCACAACATGGCTCTCAATCAGGTCAATCAACCAATATGTCAGGCTCAATATGTATGCATGTATCCCAATAAAATATGAATGCTCAATGCATACAATTCAATACGTAAAAACTGTAACGACCCGTACTTTTATTAACGGAATTCATAAATCTTGGGGGTTCAATTAAAAGTGGTAGGAAGTTCGAACATCAAAATACTAGGTCGCTACTAACCTTCTTTGGAATGAAATAAGAATAACATTCGAACTCTCAACGTAAACGAGAATCAGATTCTATAATTAAAAGACGCGGAAAATAGAAATCTGGTAATTTAAACAAAATGGTTACATTCCTTCATAATGAAGTCTGGACAGATTTCTACAACATAGATACACTAGAAATCTGGTCTAGTATATACAACAGCAAAAGTTTTGTACAGTACTAGATAACCCAAAAGGAAAACGTGAAATCTGGAACAAAAGAAACTGTGAAATCTGATGTCCACGATAAACACCTCCTTCATTTCTGTTCAGCACCCTCCAGCTCTTAACTGCTCATTACCTGCACTCAATGAAAACTAGTGAGCCAAAGGCCCAGCAGGTAAAGTCTGGAAGTATCAAACATAAAATATAATCGTTCGTTAACTGGTACATACTGGAGTCTGAAACTTTAAATTGCTTATGAAATTATGACAACACTTTAAACATTTGGTCCATTTCGTTTGATCAAACTCCTGATATCAGTCTTAGCACTATGGCTCATTGTTGAAGGGGTATATAGATCCGTCGATCCATAATCCTAATCCTTCCTTGGGTTTTGAAGGGGTATACAGTTCGTCAACCGTAATCCTGATCCTTCCTGGGGACCCTTTTGTTGTCATAACTTACAACATTTCTTAAAACCTTCTGCTCTTTCTTTCTTTCGTGAAATCTGTTTTCTTTCTCTTGAACATTTACTGGTTTTCTTTTGTCTAATGATGTTCTGGAATACTTCGAAGTTTTCTGTAATACTTGCGAAGATGAAAACTGAATAAAAGTTCTCAAATCTAATCCATTGAATTGAATAAATCTTTTGAAATGAATCGGAAATGAATAAGGATTTCAAATCTATGCTCTCTGTCTCAATTTAAGAAGTATTGAAGAAGTAAAGGATGAAATTTGGATTAACGCAATCGTTTCAACGAAGAAGACACAAAACCAGATCTCTGTTGGTCAACCAGATGTCAACACAACTAATAAATGACGTCACCAGATGTCAACAAAACTTAATAAATGACGTCACCAGATGTCAACGCAACTTAATAAATGACTTATTTCAGACGTCATAAAGAATGAGAAATCTGATTGAAACGTAACTCAAAACAGACCTCTACCTTAGAAATCTGAAATAAAGGAATAGTAGAAATCTGAATTAAACATAAGTGTTTTATCGAAGAGGAAACACTTCAGATCTCACGAACAAAGATAGGAATCTGAATTTTATCTTATCACATAACATACATCTACTCTTAGAAATCTGTTCATCATAGAATCTCAGCGATGGTATAAGAACCAGACTTCATACTTAACCGTGTGGATAAACATGAATTACAATGGTTACCTTCTTCTGAAGAACTCAAAATATCTTATGAAATTTCTGGAATTGAATCGAATAAGCTACTTGTAAGCTACTTCGATGAAGAAATCATTGGAAAAATCAATAATTTACCAGACGAACATCATTAAACCATTTTCTAAAACATCTTTGAATCAAAATTACAGTAAACATAACTTTTGCAAAAACAAAGCATGAACTTCTGGTTTTCTTGAAGAACAGCCGAAGCCATCTTCCTTTTCTTCAAAACATACATAAACATGTAAAACAGAATTGAATATATGCTTTCCATTAAGTGAGCAAGAAACAGAGTTTACTTGCCTGAATTCTTTAACACAACAACAGCAGCAAATCCAGCAAACTTCTACGCACCGCCTGTTTCTTTTAAAAACTTTGAAAGGATTTTGTTCGGCTTCTTCCAAAAGAGCACCGCTTCTAAATGATTTAATTTGAAGATAATGATTCATGAAGCAGCTTAACATCCTATTTATATGCTTTAAAATGTCTAATGAAGACACGTTTAATCAATATGCCAAATTCTACTAAAAGCGTACTCTGTTTTAAAATAAAAGATGCACAATGAACCCGAACGTTTTTAATTAAAACAAAAGATTTAATTGGCTTGTAGAAATTGACTAGACATATGCTATAATTGCATTCTTACGATCTGAATATCAACCCATAATAAAATGAAGGCTGAACATTGCGTAAGACATGAAATCTGTACGTGCATATCATGAAATCTGGAAATTTAGCTTTTAAAGAAAGAAAGCTAAATAACATACACGTGAAGTCTGAAACTTGATATATTCATGGATCGAAATAAAATAGCATTGTAATCCCTCAAATCTCATAAATTACTAATTGTGGACTATAAAAAGATCTGGTCGTTACAGGTCCACTATGAGAGAATCTCATTCTCTTTAAGATAGTCTTGAAATTCAGCACTCAAGTATTCTCCACCTCGATCAGATCGAAGCGCTTTAATACTTTTCCCTAACTGTTTTTCTACTTCAGCCTTGAATTCTTTGAACTTTTCAAAGGATTCAGACTTGTGCTTCATTAATTACAAGTACCCATATCTAGAGTGATCATCGGTAAAGGTGATAAAGTATGTGTGATCGTACTTAGTACCATCAACCCATAATAAAATGAAGGCTGAACATTGCGTAAGACATGAAATCTGTACGCGCATATCATGAAATCTGGAAATTTAGCTTTTAAAGAAAGAAAGCTAAATAACATATACGTGAAGTCTGAAACTTGATCTATTCATGGATCGAAATAAAATAGCATTGTAATCCCTCAAATCTCATAAATTACTAATTGTGGACTATAAAAAGATCTGGTCGTTACAATCTACCCCCCTTAAAAAATTTCGTCCTCGAAATTACTTACTTAAAGAGATCTGGGTAGCTTTTCTTCATATCAGATTCAACTTCCCATGTTGCTTCTCTTTCTGAGTGATTTGTCCATTGCACTTTAACCATAGGAATAGTTCTGCTTCTTAACTTACGATTCTCTTGTGCTAAAATCTGGTGTGGAACTTCTTCGTAAGTCAAGTCTGGTTCTAATTGAATGGGTTCATATCTGAGCACATGCGAAGGATTCGCGATGTATTTTCTAAGCGTTGAAATATGGAACACGTTGTGAACAGTAGACATCTGAGGAGGTAGCGCTAAACGATACGCTAACGTTCCAACTCGTTCTAAGATCTGGAATGGTCCAATGTATCTGGGACTTAGCTTTCCTTTCTTTCCAAATCTTAAAACACCTTTCATTGGTGAAATCTGCATAAATTTTCTGTCTACTTTGAGCAGTCTTCATTCTATCACGTATTCTTTTAATTGCTTCAGAAGTCTGTTCTACAATATCAGGTCCGATCTCAGTTCTTTCACCTACATATAGATTTGTTCCTCTGTTTTCATCTTGCTTCTTCCATTTCTGGAGTTGATCGTCTTTCGCCTGACCTTCTTTAATTCTATCTTTTAACGTTGATTGGATTGTGAGAACAGATAACTTAGCAGCATTCTCCTTTTTAAATATTCCCAGTTCAAATATGTTAATCTCCAACGCTAGAGGAATCTGAACTGAGATCTGTGCCAACCCCACATTTCTTCTACTTAACGCATCTGCTACTACGTTAGCTTTACCGGGATGATAACTAATTACACAATCATAATCTTTAACCAATTCGAGCCATCTCCTTTGTCTCATGTTTAGCTCTTTCTGGGTAAAGAAATACTTAAAGCTCTTATGGTCGGTAAAAATTTCGCATTTCTCACCGTAAAGATAGTGTCTCCAGATCTTTAATGCGAAAACTACTGCTGCTAATTCAAGGTCGTGCGTAGGATAATTTTTCTCGTGAACTTTCAATTGTCTCGAAGCATAAGCAATCACTTTTCTCTCTTGCATTAAAACAGCTCCTAGCCCTGTCTTCGATGCATCTGTATAAATCACAAAATTCCCTTTCTCTGATGGTAATGTTAGAACAGGGGCTTCAACTAACGCAAGTTTTAATTTCTCAAAGCTGGACTACCATTCCGGAGTCCAATCATACTTAACATTTTTCTTAGTCAAAGCTGTTAAAGGAATAGCAATCTTCGAAAATCCTTCTATGAACCTTCGATAATAACCAGCAAGTCCTAAGAAACTACGGATTTCTGTGACACTCTTAGGTACAGGCCAATCTCGAACAGCTTCTACTTTAGAAGGATCTACTTCTATTCCATTTCTCGAAATAATGTGACCCAAAAATACCACTTTCTCAATCCAGAATTCACATTTGCTGAACTTAGCAAATACTGTTTATTTCTTAAAATCTATGAGATTTCTCTAAGATGTTCTTCGTGTTCACTTCTATTCTTCGAGTAAATCAAAATATCATCTATGAATACTATCACAAATTTATCTAGGAAAGGTTGAAATACCCGATTCATTAAATCCATAAACACAGATGGCGCATTAGTTAATCCAAAAGGCATAACTAGAAATTCATAATGGCCATATCTTGTCCTAAAAGCTGTTTTAAAGACATCTACTTCTTTTACCCGTAACTGGTGGTAACCAGATCTTAGGTCTATCTTGGAAAATACTGCAGCTCCTCGTAATTGGTCGAATAAATCATCAATCCTAGGGAGAGGATATTTATTCTTAATCGTTAACTTATTTAGTTCTCTATAATCGATACACAGGCGCATACTTCCATCTTTCTTCTTCACAAACAGCACTGGTGCACCCCAAGGTGAAGTACTGGGTCTAATGAATCCTTTATCCAATAAATCTTGGATCTGATCTTTTAATTCCTTCATTTCCTTAGGAGCAAGTCTATAAGGAGGCTTCGAAATTGGAGCAGCTTCTGGTACTAATTCGATAGTGAATTCCAATTCCCGATTTGGAGGTAAACCTGTGACATCTGTTGGAAAGACATCTGGAAATTCTCTCACGACATGTACATCTTCCAACTTATTTTTCTTTTTGGATTCTAAGGTTATGGCGTTCACTAAAACTCCCTGGCATCCGCTTCTTAAACACTTCTGAGCTTTCATTGCTGACATTATCTTAGGAGCATTCTCATATTTACCAGCTTTGAATGAAAATGAATTTCCCTATGGTAATTTAATATCAACAGACCTCTGCTTAAAATCTATAACAGCTTCGTACTTAGTCAAGCAGTCTATTCCCAAAATAAAATCAAACTCAATCATGGGTAATACTATCAAATCTGCATAGACAATATTTCCCTGCAATTTAAGTTCTATGTTTTGAATCACCCGATGGGTTATTATACTTTCTCCTATAGGAACCTGAACACAGTATCCTACTTTTACCTCTACTGGTTTAATAACTGTTTAGAAAATCTATCTGATACAAAAGAATGAGTTGCACCAGAATCTAACAAAGCTATAGTAGACAGGTTATCAACAAAAATTTTACCCGTCACCAAGGTGGTATCTGCTGGAGCTTCTTCAGTAGTCATCACGTATGCTCTACTGGTAATGAGTTGTTGTTGTTTTTGGGGATAATTTCTCGACACGTGGCCTGGTTTACCACAAGTATAACACACATTCTGCCCCTGAAGACACTGTCCCTTATGATTCTTCTTGCAAGTAGGACATGGCTGCCTATTTCCCGAATTTGGAACAGCAGAAATTGGTCGTGCAGCAATTGGTCCTTTCCCTTGCGATCCCTGTTGATTGTTGTTTTGCTTCTTAAATTTCCTGCGATCATTCTGCTGAAATGCTTGTCTCTTTAATTGCCTTTCATCCTCGATTGCTTTCCAATCTTGTTCCGCCCGCAGAGCTTTATTAACAGCTGCTCTGTAATATATTGGTTCTGCAAACCTAACATCGTGCTTAATCATGGGCTTCAACCCATTGATGAAATGGCGAAGCTTGGCATATGCATTTGTCCCTATCAGTGGAACAAAATAACATCCCCTCTCAAACTTACGGATATAATCCCGCATCGCCATCCCTTCTTGTTTCAGAGTTAAAAATTCACTCTGTAACTGCTCTCTAACATCAACAGTAAAATATTGCTCAAAGAAGACTCTCTTAAACTCTTCCCAGGTAAGAATTTCCAATTCCACCGTTAACTTGGCTCCTTCCCACCACATCATAGCATCTCCCCTCAGCATGTAAATTGCACACCGGGGCCTCTCGAGTTCTGTTAGATGTAGATAATCAAATATCACTTCCATGGATTTAATCCAGCTTTCTGCCACTAGGGGATCGGTAGTGCCAGAAAATTCTTGAGGTCTCTGCCTCCTAAACTTCTCCTGGGGATCTTCTCTACTAATAATTCTACTCGACGAATGACCATTTCCATTAGAGGTTTGATCAACTAATCGTTCTAGCAGTTGTGCTATGTTATTGAGGACAGGGTTTAATCCCTCAGATTCATTGTCCCCTTCTGCATAGCTTCTTCTTCCTCTACCTCGTCCTGACATTTCTGTAAAAGGTAGTCCAAATCCACCACAATTCTATTATGAGAGATTACTACATGCTAAAACATGAATTAAAACTCACAAATTGAAGTGGCTGGAGAGATCTGCTCAGACTAGAAGTGTGTTTATCTCAAGGACCATTGCTCTGATACCAACTGTAACGACCCGTACTTTTATTAACGAAATTCATAAATCTTGGGGGTTCAATTAAAAGTGGTAGGAAGTTTGAACATCAAAATACTAGGTCGCTACTAACCTTCTTTGGAATGAAATAAGAATAACATTCGAACTCTCAACGTAAACGAGAATCAGATTCTATAATTAAAAGACGCGGAAAATAGAAATCTGGTAATTTAAACAAAATGGTTACATTCCTTCATAATGAAGTCTAGACAGATTTCTACAACATAGATACACTAGAAATCTGGTCTAGTATATACAACAGCAAAAGTTTTGTATAGTACTAGATAACCCAAAAGGAAAACGTGAAATCTGGAACAAAAAAAACTGTGAAATCTGATGTCCACGATAAACACCTCCTTCCTTTCTGTTCAGTTCCCTCCAACTCCTAACTGCTCATTACCTACACTCAATGAAAACTAGTGAGCCAAAGGCCCAGCAGATAAAGTCTAGAAGTATCAAACATGAAATATAATCGTTCGTTAACTGGTACATACTGGAGTCTGAATTTTAAATACGCTTATAAATAAACAAGCGTAAAGCATAAGTGAGAAATCTGGAAAGGAACGAAAGCATAAAACATAACTCAATTCTGAAACATTTTCTTTAAACATTCTTTAGAGCTGCGATTAAAATCACACTTGTGATCTTCATTCTTTTTCTGAAAATTATGACAACACTTTAAACATTTGGTCCATTTCGTTTGATCAAACTCCTGACATCAGTCTTAGCACTATGGCTCATTGTTGAAGGGGTATATAGATCCGTCGATCCATAATCCTAATCCTTCCTTGGGTTTTGAAGGGGTATACAGTTCGTCAACTGTAATCCTGATCCTTCCTGGGGACCCTTTTGTTGTCATAACTTACAACATTTCTTAAAACCTTCTGCTCTTTCTTTCTTTTGTGAAATCTGTTTTCTTTCTCTTGAACGTTTACTGGTTTTATTTTGTCTAATGATGTTCTGGAATACTTTGAAGTTTTCTGTAATACTTGCGAAGATGAAAACTGAATAAAAGTTCTCAAATCTAATCCATTGAATTGAATAAATCTTTTGAAATGAATCAGAAATGAATAAGGCTTTCAAATCTATGCTCTCTGTCTCAATTTAAGAAGTATTGAAGAAGTAAAGGATGAAATTTGGATTAACGCAATCGTTTCAACGAAGAAGACACAAAACCTGATCTCTGTTGGTCAACCAGATGTCAACGCAACTAATAAATGACGTCACCAGATGTCAACGCAACTTAATAAATGACGTCACCAGATGTCAACGCAACTTAATAAATGACTTCTTTTAGACGTCATAAAGAATGAGAAATCTGATTGAAACGTAACTCAAAACAGACCTCTACCTTAGAAATCTGAAATAAAGGAATAGTAGAAATCTGAATTAAACATAAGTGTTTTATCGAAAGAGGAAACACTTCAGATCTCACGAACAAAGATAGGAATCTGAATTTTAACTTATCACATAAACAGACCTCTACTCTTAGAAATCTGTTCATCATAGAATCTCAGCGATGGTATAAGAACCAGACTTCATACTTAACCGTGTGGATAAACATGAATTACAATGGTTACCTTCTTCTGAAGAACTCAAAATATCTTACGAAATTTCTGGAAATGAATCGAATAAGCTACTTGTAAGCTACTTCGATGAAGAAATCATTGAAAAACTCAATAATTTACGAGACGAACACCATTAAACCATTTTCTAAAACATCTTTGAATCAAAATTACAGTAAACGTAACTTTTGCAAAAACAGAGCATGAACTTCTGGTTTTCTTGAAGAACAGCCGAAGCCATCTTCCTTTTCTTTAAAACATACATAAACATATAAAACATAATTGAATATATGCTTTCCATTGAGTGAGCAAGAAACAGAGTTTACTTGCCTGAAATCTTTAACACAACAACAGCAGCAAATCCAGCAAACTTCTACGCACCGCCTGTTTCTTTTAAAAACTTTGAAAGGATTTTGTTCGGCTTCTTCCAAGAGAGCACCGCTTCTAAATTATTTAATTTGAAGATAATGATGCATGAAGCAGCTTGACATCCTATTTATATGCTTTAAAATGTCTAATGAAGGAAGACACGCTTAATCAATATGCCAAAATCTACTAAAAGCGTACTCTGTTTTTAAAATAAGAAGATGCACAATGAACCCGAACATTTTTAATTAAAACAAAAGATTCAATTGGCTTGTAGAAATTGACTAGACATCTGCTATTGATGCATGAAGCAGCTTGACATCCTATTTATATGCTTTAAAATGTCTAATGAAGGAAGACACGCTTAATCAATATGCCAAAAATCTACTAAAAGCGTACTCTGTTTTTAAAATAAGAAGATGCACAATGAACCCGAACATTTTTAATTAAAACAAAAGATTCAATTGGCTTGTAGAAATTGACTAGACATCTGCTATAATTGCATTCTTAACATCTGAATATCAACCCATAATAAAATGAAGGCTGAACATTGCGTAAGACATGAAATCTGTACGCGCCACCTCTTCAAGGGTGGCTGCCAGCTTGTTCATGTTGAAGTTGACCACAAAGGGGTCGAATGCAGCGGGTAGTGAGAGGAGAAGCACATCCACAGACAGCTCGTGTGGAAGTGTGATATCAAGGCCCTCCAGCTTTTCAACGAGCCCAATCATACGAACCCCATGCTCGCGGACCAAAGTCCCATCACGCATGCGGCTCGTCATAAGCTCCTTCACAGCGGTGAACCTCTCATGTCGAGAGTTCTCCCCATACAGTTCCTTGAGATGAAAGAGTATGTCAGCAGCATACTTAGTCTTCTCAAAGCGCCGTTGCATTTCGTTGGACATCGATGCCATCACATAGCATCGAGTCTTAAGCTCGTCGTCCCACCATTGTTTAAGCGTAATCAGCTCCTCAGGGCTGATATAGGCAGGGGCTTCCTTCGGAGGGCTCTTCTCTATCGTATAGAGAAGTTTCTCCGAAGCCAACACAATGTTGAGGTTTCGAAGCCAGTCATGGTAGTTCAGACCGGTGAACTTGTTGCTATCCAGTATAGCAGCGAGTGGATTTTTGATCGAAAACATTATAAAGCAGTTTATACTGAAAAGAAAAACAGATATGCATTACTAACTATATATGAAAAGCGCTAAGACATAAAACAAGGTCATTTAGTTTTATGAATTACCCTCCCACTATTTTAACGATTTCACTACCCTCTAATAAAATCGGGAAAGCAAGTTTCCTTAGTGGGTACGCAGAGTCCAATCGATCGATCATGGTCCCGAATAATATCAGCCAACCATGACCCCCAAAAGGTAGAATCCAATTGCAACCGGTGCAACCTCCATGTATTCACCTCACGTCCAGTAAGGGCCCAATAATATGACGCTGTTTACTATCACGTGTCAAGATGACCCATCAATGTTGAGTCGTGAAGGACGGTCCCCTTAACGTCCCCAATAATATGAGCCAACGTTAAAGGGAGTTCCAACCGACTCACAACGAGTGTCAATGACGTGTACAGCTTTCCGGCATACATAACCCCATCAATAATATGAGTCGGGCCATGTATGCGGGTAGCATCGGCGTACACCCATTGTTGATGGAAGGTAGGGATAATTTAAACAGGTTTAAATTCCCTTAGTTTATCGAATAAACTTTTAATCTTGATATTAGTTTTAAATCGTATTTAAAATGAGGGATTTTATTTTGAAAATTTGGTCTCATGCAATTTTAAATCACAATTTAAAACATGCGGATTCAACTAATCATATATATCGCATATACTAACTTTGGGATGATCGATCGCGAGAGCTATGCGGTCCGTGGTTGCCAATCACGGACCTGGGTCCAATCCTAGGTGAAATGCAATATGCAATGCAATCCTATTACAATGCTTTCCGGCTTTACAGATCTTCGGTCTTCAATATCTTTGATCGTCATCGCCACCATCTTCAAATGTCCTCCCACTAAGTCTAGTAATTTACAATTAAATTTCCATGACACATAAGGGATACATTTTAAGGGGAGGGAACGGGCCACAAACAGACCCACTTTATAAAATGATAATCAACAATATTACAACCGAAATCATAAAAACCTAAAGCATACACCTAACACATTGGGCACGACTCTCGATCATCCCAAACATGCAATCAATATAATTAATCGACATGAATTAAATAATCAAATCATATTTGATGATTTCCTAAAAAATCATATTTTAATTACAAAATCGCATTTTATAATAAAAATCGCATTTTTGTCGATAAAATCAAATTTTAATCAACAAAATCATATTTTAATTATAAAATCATATTTCATAACTAAAAGCACATTTTGTAATTTTAATTGCATCAAATTGGGCTTAAAACAATTTTAGGCCCAAAAT
>KQ987749.1:37291-52603 GCA_001598015.1 Dorcoceras hygrometricum
AGGCACTATCAGCGATACCTAGGGGATCATGGGGCGATGTTTCTAGATGCTTTACCATGATCCGTTGGGCAGGTCCGGAATTGTGGTTCCGGAGCCACAATGGTTGTGGGCCCACGGCTAGCTGTATCCCTGAACCATTGAGGGTCACACAAGTACTAGATTCGAGATTCCCGCACGGATACTCAGCTCAATATGTTGAGCACGAGAAGAGGATTTCGGGAAGTGAATTGTGGTTCCGGAGCCACAATGGTTGTGGGCCCACGGCTAGCTGTATCCCTGAACCATTGAGGGTCACACAAGTACTAGATTCGAGATTCCCGCACGGATACTCAGCTCAATATGTTGAGCACGAGAAGAGGATTTCGGGAAGTGCGACTTCCTAAAAGTCAACAGGGGTCAAACCGAGGTTTCCCGCTGTTGAGGGGCAAAACGGTCATTTTGCAATTTAGGGTTATATGATCTGAAAAAATGTTTTTCACATCATAACATTCAGTTTTTGAAACTAAGTCGATCGGTCCGATCTGATCGGCGATCGGAGTTACGATGAAGTCGCAGCAATGGATATCGTCGTTTGGACCCGGGCCCGATGGGCCGGTCCAAGTCCATTGTTAGTCTATTTAATTAGACTTAATAGACTTCATAATAACTCTACACTCAACTCTCAACCCTAACCCTAAAACCAGCCGCCTCCCTCCTCTCAACTCACGCCGCCGCCGCCGCCGATCTTCGCCGGAAATTGTTCCGGCCTAGTTTTTCGAGGAGTATTCGTTCGTGCTGATCTCGCCAGTGCTTCTAGTGCAGCCTGACGAAGGAATCTCGGATCTGGTCGTGGACCGGATCTACCGCAATCTACCGAGAAGAGCCGGATTCTTGTAATACCGGTTGGAGTCAGGCACAAGTGCCAGCAAGGTAATCCTCTTAAACATCCTATGAATGTCGTAGTTTGTTTATGATTTTTCGTATTGATCGTCTCCCGGCCTTCATTGTTTGTTCTTCCGCTGCCTAGCCGGGGGCGGATCCGGATCCCCGACACAAAGATGTGCTTTTAGAGGTCATGATGAATCTATGAGTTAAAGTAATCGTGGGAATTTTATTGAATTGATAAAGTTACAAGCAAGAGCAAATAAAGATATTGCTTCACTTGTCTTAGAAAATGCTCCTCAAAATGCTAAGTATACATCTTCGAAGATTCAAAAAGAATTGTTGCACATTCTTGCTAATAAAGTGCGAAAGATGATACGTGAAGAAGTTGGAGATGCTAAGTTTTGTATTCTTGTTGATGAAGCCCTTGATGAGTCTAACAAGGAGCAAATGACCATTATTTTGAGGTATGTGGATTGTGAAGGTTTCGTCCGTAGAACGTTTTTTTGAAGTTGTAAATGTGATCTATGAGTTAAAGTAATCGTGGGAATTTTATTGAATTGATAAAGTTACAAGCAAGAGCAAATAAAGATATTGCTTCACTTGTCTTAGAAAATGCTCCTCAAAATGCTAAGTATACATCTTCGAAGATTCAAAAAGAATTGTTGCACATTCTTGCTAATAAAGTGCGAAAGATGATACGTGAAGAAGTTGGAGATGCTAAGTTTTGTATTCTTGTTGATGAAGCCCTTGATGAGTCTAACAAGGAGCAAATGACCATTATTTTGAGGTATGTGGATTGTGAAGGTTTCGTCCGAGAACGTTTTTTTGAAGTTGTAAATGTGAATGACACAAATGCCTTAACTCTTAAGAAAGATATATGCAATGTGCTTTCTCGTTATAATCTTTTGGTTGAAAACTTGAGGGGTCAAGGATATGATGGAGCAAGTAATATGCGGGGAGAATGGAATGGGTTACAGGCATTGTTTCGCAAAGATTGTCCTTATGCTTATTATATGCATTGTTTTGCTCACCGTTTACAACTTGCTTTAGTTGCTGTCTCCAAGGACGTACATGAAGTATGGCTCTTTTTTTCAAAATTGAGTACCATAATCAATTTTTTTGGTTCTTCTTTCAAACGCCATTGTGAATTAAAATCTGCTCAAGAAGATGAAATCATTGATATGATAGCTTCAGGGGAGCTTGGAACTGGTACATGGGCTAATCAAATTCGAACTTTGCAACGAGCTGGAGCAACTCGTTGGAGCTCTCATTTTGCTTCTGTTAGTAACTTGATTGATATGTTCGGTGCAACTTGTATTCTTCTTGAAAAAATGGTTGATAATGGAAACAATAGTAACATACGGGGAGAAGCTAAGAGCATTCACAAAGAAATGACATCGTTTGAATTTGTTTTTGTCTTGCACTTGATGAAGGAGGTTTTAGGAGTCTCTCATTTTCTTTGTCAAGCATTACAAAGGAAATCTCAAGACATATTAAATGCAATGAATTTAGTCTCATCAACCAAAATACTTCTTCAAAAGTTACGAGAAACTGGATGGGAGAAATTTTTGGAAGATGTGGTGAAGTTTTGTGAAAGGTATCAGTTTGTTATCAAAACTATTTATTTTTAATTTAACTTGAGATGTATTATATGATGACAATAATTTTTCTATTGAAGGTACAATATTGATGTTCCTATTATGGCTGCTCGATATTTGGAAGGAACAAGACGTTCTTGTCAACAGAAAAATGATATAACAGTTGAACATTATTATCACATTAACCTATTCAATGTTGTGATAGATTTTCAATTGATGGAGTTGAATAACAGGTTTACTGAACAAACAATGGAGCTACTAACTCTCAGCTCAGCTCTAAATCCCATTGATGCATTTAGATCTTTTAGTATTGAGGATATTTGTATGCTTGCTGAAAAATTTTATCCTCGAGATTTTCCTCAGATGGAGTTGGATACATTGAGAAGACAGTTGGAGCATTATGAGCATACAGTGGTTCATCATGTGGATTTTCAGAATATTGATTCTCTTTCTGAGTTATGTCAAAAGTTGATTCAAACGAGAAGATCAGAACACTTTTTTTTGGTGGATAGATTGATTCGCTTGGTGTTGACTCTTCCTGTATCTACAGCAACCACGGAGCGAGCATTTTCAGCTATGAATCTTGTTAAGACGACTCTCCGTAATAAGATGGATAATGACTTTTTGGCAGATTGCATGGTTATTTATATTGAGCGAGAGCTAGCAAATTCAGTGGATATTGAATCTATAATAGATGAATTTGATGAGAAATCTCGTAGAGTAAAACATAGTATTAATGATTTCTCTTGACTGTACTTAAATGACCTTTTTCAGTTGTTATATAGTTTTATTAAAATATTTTGTTGTAGTATTATATGATTATGCTACATATTTATGAAACGTAATACACAAATTTTTGTTATGAATTTTATGTAAATTATATATTTTATTTAGCTCTCCAGCCCCCCTGCTAAAGAATCCTAGTTTCGCCCCTGAACACGAAGCTTTTCTTCAGCATCTCTCAATCAAGGGAACAACCATTCTCAAACTGGCGGATGTAATCCTGCATTGATATACTCCCTTGCTTCAAGGTTAAAACTCCCTCTTTAACTCAGATCGCACGTCAGCTGTGAACTCCTGGTCGTAGAATAATTTCTTGAATTCTTCCCGCCTGAGCGTATCCAAGTCTACAGCTAGTTTTGCTCCTTCCCACCAAATCATAGCGTCTCTCTTAGCATGTAAATGGTACACCTGGACCTATCCTGCTCTGATAACTGCAGGTACTCGAAGATAACTTCCAATGATTTGATCCAGCTATCAGTTGCTAGTGGATCAGTTATAACAGTGAACTCCTAGGGTCGTTGACGTCAAAACCGCTCTTAAGGGTCCTCCAGTCTAGACATCCTATCGGAGATGATTGACCACTCCCTTGACTCGATTGCTCCACTAAATGCTCTAACAGCTGAGTCATCCTAGCTAAGACACGATTACTATCACCTGGGTTGACATCTTTTTACATGGGGTTCCTTATTCCTCTTCCTCTCCCTGACATGATCTGTAATCTCACCCAAATCCACCACGTGATCAACAAGAAGAAAAGCAAATATTACTCTACAACATCAAAATAAACTCACAGACTAGAGTAAGCGGCTGACGAGAATTGTCTCAGACTGGAAGTGAGTGTTTATCTCATTGACCATGCTCTGATACCAATTTGGGGCACTCTAGTCCACCGATCTTCTAATTAATCTCGAAAGTACAAAGGAATGACATACAACTTTTTCAAATTTTAGGATTCGAAGTAAATATGAGATTCAGAGATGGTTTTACAATTTTAGAGAACAATTCAGATCACGCGTCGTAATGCAGATCGGGGTTTGCGATATTAAGAAGCTGATAAAAATTATTTGAACGGATCTAGTTCAGACTGGAAAAAATTAATCACAATAAGGTCTGTACAGAATACATAACAGTATGTTTGTTTAATGATCAACAAAACAAAAGATATGCGATCTGAAACAGCACGGAAACGTAGGTCCATCGATAAACAATCTCCCAGTCTGCTTCAGGCCGCACGATCCAGCTCACGCTAAACCTCCTCACCTGAAACCATGAAAGCTAGTGAGCCTAGGAGCCTAGCAGGTAAAGTCTGGTAATAAGAATTAACTCATCACGGTCGAAAACATAAGCTTTAACATACTGGAAGTAGATATTAATCATGAACTTTCTTAAAATTCCGCGGTTATGACTCATTGATCATAATTCATTTTCTGTAAGCTCTCCTTAGGTCAATATTGCTTGATCAAGCTCACTGATATCAGGTCTATTGCAAACTATTGCCCATTATCATTCATGTTTGGAGGGGCACCCCGGTCCGTCGATCGACATCCACACTCCGGTAAGCTGACCCGCACGTAAGCGATTCGTTTTGTTAAAGACTCCAATTTTATTTGAAAATACTGCTGGAAGTACGACTGAATATAGCTGAAGAAATTCTGGAATCAGCTCAAAATAGAAAATCAGATCTCAAATGGTTAGTCAACTCAGATTAGGAAAAGTCAACACAACTTAGAATAATCAGGCCAAATTAAGAAGGTCAAATAAAGTCAACTCAGCCTAGGACAATCTAATCAGATCGCGAGCTTAGAGCAGCTCAGAGGGGAAAACAGATCACGCGCTTGGAACAGATTAGAAGGGGAAAAACAGATTATGAGCTTAGAAACAGATCACGGTTTAATTCAGCTTGGGAAATATCATATCACAAGTGTAAACTGGAATAGTTCGGGGATCAAATTATGAACTGAAATCATCGAATGAATCATGCAACTTAGCATAACAACAGAGTACTGATAACAACTTGGAGAAGTTAGAATATATTAGCTAAGCTTATCAAATCAGAATTGATTCTAACTAGACCAGCTTTGTCTATTAGTTCAGAATCTTATCCTTAGCCATCCAGCAGACATATTCACTAGAAACATTCAGAGAACTTTACTTTGAAGCTATTTTCGTACATCCCAGAAATTAAAAGAGATGACAATTCAAACTGTCACAGAATACCTTCTGTCAACATAAGAGAACTTAAAACATTTTTTCGAAACCGCTACAAGCGTATTAATCGTAACATCATTTGAAAAGCATTAAACCTTTGACAAACTCGGAAACTGAACGCAAGAAATCGAACATAATATGCTTTCACAAATGCAGAAAGGAACAGAGTCTACTTGCCTCAAAGCTGAACGACAGTTGCAAGGAATAGTTCCGACTTTGAATCTTCCTCAAGCACGATCGAAAAGCTTTAGAAAATTAAAGGAGAAGGATTTCAGTTGGATTCTAACTTGAGAGAACTCTTAGCGCCACAATTGGTTGACAATGATGAAGTATGATGTGTAGTAGATTTTAAAGTACTTCACCAGTATGGGCGCCTGCAAATCAAAATCATTTCTTTGAAAATATTTCCCCCCTTTTTAAAAAAAAAAACATTTTAAAAACTCGAACAGTGCTTAGGTTTATTCTCCCGGGAATTGTTCGTGAACCGCCAAAGTTTTAAAATCGAAGAACTCAACTCAGACGAAAACTGGAATGCTAAACGCAAAAAATATCAAGCCAACCCTTCAAAACAATTTAAATAACTCGTAGATTTATGGTCTTTTCGGGCACTACATATTGGTTCTATTGTATGCAACAGTTACTATACCTCTATGGTGAATTTTCTCTGTTTAATGCAGGCAGCTAAGGCAGTTGTGAAGAATGGTCTGTCTTTAATCATATTCCCAGAAGGCACGCGTTCTAAAAATGGCCGGTTGCTACCTTTCAAGAAGGCAAGATCAATCAAGAACTTCTCAATAGTACTCAACTTGCAATTCTTACTCATTTGAGTAACTCGTTTCACTCAACAATGCACAGGGTTTTGTGCATTTCGCACTACAAACGCGTCTACCAATAGTTCCAATAGTCCTGATGGGTACCATCGGGCATGGAGAAAGGGTAGTTTGCATGTGAGACTGGCGCCTCTTACGGTAAAATATCTGCCTCCAATTCGAACCAGTGATTGGACACCTGAAAAACTTGAAGATTATGTTCGACTTGTTCAGGATGTTTATGAAAAAATCTACGAGAGTCTCAAAGGCCTTCGGTATCAGCTGATCTTGTTGGTTCTTGTAGAACACTGAGTTCATGAAATGTCGTTGGAATGTTTAGATCTGAGCTGTGCAAGTATACTGATGTTTCTTACCTTGAATGGACGATGTTATCCAATTTTCACCATCTTCATTGTACATAAATGATTTGTGTCGTAGAAACTAGTAAGCTTGTTGTTTAAAATACTATTAGCACTCTGCACATGATTCTATCTTCAACTAAAATGGTAAAAGGGGAAAAGCAGACGTAATTTATTAAATTTACTCTGAATTATAACACTTGCAAAATTATGTGTAATTAACAATGTTATGCAGCGAGTATTATTACATCTCATATTATTATTACTGGCTGGAGCCAAAAGGCGTGCGCATTATTCAGTGTAATAAAATGTCTGTCTGAAATGCATCAATTAGTATTAAAGTATATATGTTACAAGATAGCATTTCTTCGTATGTGAACTCAAGTTGTATCCAGTGACGTAAAAGTTCAAAATATTTATTATTTTGCCGACTATCGAACTTGAGGAAGACTTCAAATTCAAGTGTAATTCATATTGCTGGAGCCCTCCTTTAGCTACTAGCCACGTTTATATTCGACTTGAGTTTGATAATTTTGACTACAAATCAAATTCATACAATTGTTTTAAAACAAAAAACACATAACAATTTAATCCTTGTCATTTCTCTTTATCTTCACGATTACTGGTATGTATCATTGTAAGCTGGATTCAAAATAAATAGATATAAGCTGTCACGAGTCATGCTATTTGAAATCAAGTAAAAGAAACAAGAGTAGGTGTGACATTGGTGCACTTCTAACATACCCGTCGTCCCTAATAGACAAGATTGGGTACAAAATTTGACAACATATGACTGAGAATTACAGAATCCCTAGGATGACAAACTCTCGTTGTTTGCAGATAACGGCTTCCTGTTTAAGTGAATATGAAGAAGATGCTTGTTTAGTTCCGTGTTCTCCAGACGTGAAATTTCGGACCTACAACAAGCGCTAAAATAGTTGATGTGTACCCTAGTTCAAGTCTGGAACTCTAAACCTAATGTTTCCTTCGTCTATAATAGTCTCGTGCTTCCTCTTTTTCGACAGCTCAGTAGAGTCCGTGAATTGAGCAGCAGTCCTTTCCCGTAATTCTTCCAAGCTCTCACCTTCTTTGGCTCTTTCTAGAACCTACAAGCCACTCAAACAACACGGATCAATCACACTGTAATAGTCTCATGCTTACCTTCAATATTACTTGTACGCCTACTGACCAAATGACGTCCATAGAAATGAGTGTTTGATAGAGCTTCAATTGCATTTCGAGCTTCTTGCTTCGTCACATACTCAACAAAAGGGAAACCTCTACGCTTATCTAACCTCCTTGGCACCCGTAAATTTTTTATCTGCAGTATTGAAAGCCACAAAATGACGATGATACCATTGTATCTATTGCATATTAGTCTAATCACAAGCACAACATGAAACTTCCGAACACATGGAGTGTTCTTTCTAGCTAAATACAACGACTATAAACAAAAATGAACTAATCAAACGGCAAAAGTGCATCAATTCATTTTACTAAATGGGCAGACAATATTCACTGGATGAGTAGAACTAAGCAAGCTGAGCCACAAAAGAAAATCTGTGGTGCTATGGTCCCCAGCCGCTAATCAATCAGCGAAAAGGATTACAAGAACAACCTCACCTGTCCTTTTACTGCATGAAAAAAAGCGATATTTTATACAAGGACATTTTCAATAAAACAATTAGATCTCTTCCTGGCCGTCAAATGGGACCATAGGCCCAAGATAATACCATGAGGAAGATTTATCCTGTTGTTCAGTGACAGGGGCTTGGAGTTGATTGCATGGACTCCTTGTAGGTGATAGTTACAAAGAAAAGATGGCAGAATTAGTTGCGGAAATCATAGGTCTGGGTAAGAACAAAAGGGAAGACTTATTTGATATATAAGCATTGCACCAAAATCACAAAAAAAAAATATCATTGTGACTCCCATACATTAGTAAGGAGATCAACAGCAACCATTAGCCATCACATAAAACAGGATTAATATGAAGGAGATCATTGCCCACATCAACCCCAAACAATAACTCACTACAATTAGTTATCGATTAGTTTTTATTTGTTAACAAATTGTCTAATCATGTTAAACCAAGATAAGAATAGGCGAACAACGATAAAGTAACGGCCATGCAACCCAGCAACCAATCTGCTCTTGGTTTTCTTCACCTTCAAGGTAAACAAACAAGTGGAAGGAAGCAGCACTATACAAAACATTAAATGAAGTAGGACCACTATACGAAACATTAAATGAAATAGGACAACTAATACTTGGGCAATATAGATGTTATCATGTACTGCAGTAATTAATAAATTGATAAAGAAATAATGTTAAGCCATTTATTTAAGCCAAAATGGTAAATAATTTTACAAGAAGAATAGTTTTACCTGACCAAATGGACTAAACAATTGTCTAAGTTCCTTTTCCGTTGCCTCAAAAGCTACATTCCTTATGATCAATTTTGTTGAACTTCGATTATTTTCAAGCTTTTTAGGTAACAAGTCATTGTTTTTAGCATGACAAAGTTGCAATATGAGCGCATGGCCATCCAGAACGGTTCCCTGAAGTAACATTGAAAAGTTCAGGAAACAAGCAGAGGTATAAACACGTGCCACTGCATGGTACTGAAGAAGCAGACTGAAATTCAATTGCACAAAAAAATACCTGTAAATCCTTGCGAACACTAGCAGCTGTTTCAGAGCTATCAAACTCCATGAAACCAAAGCCTTTGGAAATGCTCTTCCCATTCTTTACATGCTTCTTCACTCTGACACCGAGTAATTTTCCTCCCTTCATGTGCTCGGTAAAATGGTTTTTAACATCCAATTCTGAAGTTTTGAAGTGGAGGTTCTTTACATATAAGGTGCGTGACTAGAGCAAAAATAACAGAAAATTTCAAAATCAGAAAAATAAAAACACTTTTACATATTTAAAGACGAAATTCCAATTGAACGAATATCTTTGATTTGGTGACCTGAAAAGTTCCATCACTATCACATAATCCTAGTCTACAGATATAAGACATGCATAGCCATATAATACCCCTCAAACTAAACATCTGGAGAGGATATCTCAAGTTCAATGGTTTATATTTGCACTCCACATCGCCCCCTACTTATGCAGAATCCATAAGTTTTGTACAATTTCCTTCCTTGTCCAAGTCAGTGATTTGATGAGGTTCTTACAATAGAGTTATGCTAAGTCAATGGGCATGAATATATGTTCAGGATCAGTGGTCTAACTGTTCCATCATTGGACCTCCAATAATGATGAGTTCTCTACTTCAGATATCCATCGCAGCTTTCCGAAGCTCAATAATTTGAAGTATTTTCCTACATTACAGAAAGTTTACATTTAATATACGAATATTTCATTCATAATTCCACTCTTCCCATATAGTAAATCACAAAACTATCAAATGGGATTGGTCTATAATGGTGAGGTGAGAATTTTTTACTGTTTCATATTTGCATCTGTGGTCCTTAGATTTTACAGGATGCTCTCCAAGGAAGGAAGTAAAAACTTTGTTCCTACTTACTCAACTTGTAAGTGCAAATATACAAAAAAAAAAGAAGTGCATAGTTCAGAAACAACCTCAACTCTATCATTATCAACATCTGCCTCGGTTAATTCGACAACTTGTTGCTCGAGCAAAGCTCTCTTGACATCAAGTTGATGGACAGTAACTTTATCAACAACTGTTGGGTTTTCGCTGAGAATATTGTCAGGTGCCATTCAAGATACAGAGGAACATCCCTGTGGGAACAACAGATAATCCATCAACTTCACAAGTGACAACCAACAAACACCCATCTAATAACAATTAACTGAAACAAAAAAAAATCAGCAGCTTTTATGTTTGAATTCACTGTGTTGTAGAACTCAAAGCTAGATAGGTAGATATTTCATCCAATATACAGATTCATCCCATTACCCTTACTTTTCTACCCTACTCAAGAGACTCTTAGATGACGTTCATACACTAATAGTCAATACAGTAATGGCATACAACTACAACATGCATAGGACTTACAGCGCTCATACACTAATAGTCGACAAAGTTACCACATACAATAACATGCACATAACTTGCTGCACACAACGACTATATCCCTCAAATAAAAATAAAAGCACTCAACTTGCTGTAAGGAGCAAGGATGGCAACAAAAAGCCTCAACGACTTTTATCCCTCAACTAAACAAAAGCACTCAACTTGCTCAGGGAGCAAGGATGTCAATATAAATTTATGGCACTGAATTATTTAATCAACTTACTTGTACCGTTTGTATGTTAAACCTCTGAAAGCTGCACGTGCTTCAGCAGGTTCTAGGAACACAACCTGGGTAATCGGTAATAACAAGGAATTTGATTAGCTAATATATATAGTTTCAATTGTTAATCAAATATATATAGTTTCAATTGCATTAAGTACATTTTCAAAACCTAGTATAACAGAATGTGATGTACAGAGTCTGCATCATGTTACTGACGAAATATTCGGGGGGAACTATCTTAGTGTGAAGTACATCAATCAAATCCAGGACCTAGGCACGTACTGTAAGCAGACAAGGCAAATTAATTGTCGGGTACACATGCGAAAACTACATGGAACAACACTCCAAACTGCCAATCAGTCATCCAAAATCGTATCCTACTTTTCTCGACTATACTTGGTTATTTTCCACATTGATCCAGCAGAAATTGATAGATACAATATCTGACAGACCTTTTTGACATATGTAAACTAAAGGGACTTAAAATCTTGACTGATGAGAAACAGAGCATCATTGATTCAAAAGAAAATACCATTTGAGTTTGAAAAGGCCCAAAAACAAAAGAAACCATACCAATGCTAAGGAATTTGTAGGAGGTAAAATGACTTTGTCCAAGCTACCAAATTTCCCAAACATACTGACTAGCTCAGTTTCAGATGAACTGTAAGGCAAATTCTTTACTAAAATAACATGGTTGCTTCTCTTCAGGCCATCACTTCTCCCAGAGGCAAACTCCTCTAAGGAGGCGGTATTAACTCCAACACTAGAGAGAGCTTTTTTTGTCTCAGCAATCACTTGAGTTTCCCCCAACGCAATTCGCACAGCAAGATTATCAGATTCTCTATCTAGGAGTTCACTTTTACTAACGCCATATTTTCGTGCGATATTTTCAACGACCTAGAATATATAAGGATCATAATAAATATCAGAAAGCAGAGTTAGAGACAAAGTTAATGATGTTATATAGGCAGCAATACAACATGAGCTTGGGAGGTAAACATCATTTAATAGGCACAAGAGAAAGAAAGAAAATCTAGTGCCACGATGTTACTATCTCAAACATCTAAGTTCATAAACAAAACATCAAGAATCAGCACAAGAAAATCCCTGCCACTCTCTCAGTAATTGAGAATAGCTTTGGAAGAAGCAAACATCTCTCTCCCCACCGACTTAGTTAAAATCCAAACAGTGGTTCGTTATTTCCTGATTCCGAAAGGCACAATCAAATTCATTAATGAATTTTTGCTCTAACTGTATTTCGGAGAATTTTTTATGCCGGTCCTCATACTGATTTTTATAACTTACAGTATCAGGGCGCATATATAAACTATTCCATGCTTTTGTGTTTCCACGGGCTTCTGATGCTTTCTTTTCCTCTTCTCTCTGTTGCTTCAAGGGTTTTGAAGGGTGCTTGTCAATATCAATGGTCCTGCAGAAAAATTCAGCAAGCAATACACTTTACTTCAGTACTGCTCAACCAGCTTTGAAAATTAAGTAATTAGCCTAATGCATAAGTGAATGCGTACTCTTGGTTGGCATTTTTTGGTTTAGCAGGCATGATGTGCAATAATCTACCCTGAAAAATTGCATTGTCCATCTCTACCAGCGCCCTGGAAAAGAAGGTCATATCATATTTCTACAGGAGGTAAAGTACATTCCGACGTGTAAGGATGGTCATGAGAAATTAAAAAAAAATGACAGAAGATGAGATGACACTTTCTGATACATTAATAAAGACTAAGTTGAACTCCATTCCAGAAATACAATGTCATGTTTAGTGGTGATATTGTTGAAACATAAGTCTCCAAATCTAAAGCATATACCTCATCAGAACGTCACAATTCAACACATCAAAGCAATTCTAACCTCCAATGCATAGCTGTTTAGCTGAGGATATAATGCCTAGCTGCAGATTCTGGAAGAGCAAAGAGAATGTAAGCAAATCCTTTGGACCGTTTAGAATCTTTATCTAAAACAATATGGACCTCAGATATACTGCCATATTTGCTGAAGTGATCTTCTAGTTCTTCTTCACTGTACAACATCAGAAAGTGTCAGAGAAAACAAAGCCATATAAAAGAAGAGCAACAAGAGAGACAGCACGCATGTGATCAGGACTGTACAAGAAACAACACATAGCCACAGGCACTATGTTTAGGATAGCACTTAAACAAGGAGGTGATGACACATACGTGGCAGTGTAGGGAAGATTAAGGATGAACAAACGGTTAGATCCTAGAACTTCCTCATTCTTATTGGTTGAATAAGATGAATGGCTAGCTGACTCAATTATTTTATGCCCTCCAAGAGAGCCTCTCCCAGCTTCCCTGTCAGAAAAATCTAGTTCAAGGTTATCTGCAGCGGGGTCATTATTGCTCTTGGTCTGAGCATCACCGTCACAAACATCATTACCACTATGATCATCACCAACTTCGTTGCCACTACTTTCTGAGTCTGACCAATCGTTTTTAATTCTGCTCCTAAAGTAATCCATGTCAGATACAACTTCATTATGAGCCAAAACATTTGGTTTGTCTACATCTTGTTTCTCTATTGAAGTTTTACGACCTTCACCCTTCAGTTCCTCCAGATCATAATCCACTACATCTAATTTAATTTCACGTCCTTCTGCCATCTGAACTATACTGTTTGATGCTACTTTATCTTGAACCACTGATGAGGCTGCAAGTGCATCATTTGCCCAAAACTTGGATTTGCTACGAGGCTGCATGATCTCAAGGAATTCCTGAAGTTGAGGGTCACCATTATCATCTCCCTTCTCATTCTTCTGATTCTCCTCTTTTACCGCAGCTTTAGAAACTTTCAAACCATTGGTTCTCTTGCCCACTTCAGTTGTATTGTCCATTTGCTTCTTTGAGTGCCGACTCCAAGGTCGTGGGATGTCAGGAGCTCCAACCCTCCAAGCAATCTGGCCGACAAATACAGAGGTAACTCTTGTCCTTTCAAAAAGTATCAACTCTTAAACTTAATCTTTCAGCAACCAGTACATACAGTTGAAT
The DNA here is from genome assembly GCA_001598015.1 of Dorcoceras hygrometricum. Classification (NCBI taxonomy): domain Eukaryota; kingdom Viridiplantae; phylum Streptophyta; class Magnoliopsida; order Lamiales; family Gesneriaceae; genus Dorcoceras; species Dorcoceras hygrometricum. The sequence continues at coordinate 51,207 of KQ987749.1, forward strand.
ATTAGTTAAGTTTGAACAAGTAATTTCCTGATTTATTGATTCTATCAGCTTGATATCGCTGAAATTAACCTAATTGGAACAACGACAAAATAACGGAATTGTAGAGAAAAGCGAGGCAACAAAAAGCCGAGATTTATAGTGCTATGTTATGGATTAAACAACGGTGGACCCAAACAAAAGGGCTAGGCCCATTATTACTCAAGTCTATTCCAGGAGAAAGAAAGCGGGAACTCACACGTGAGAATTAGGAGGCAGTTAGCATAAGTAGTGGAGACTCAGTATAGCAGAGATTCATTCAGTTAATACATCACACACTACACACTAGCATAGCTAGGAGGTTAGGAAACGGAGACTGAGATTCTCCGGGAAAGTTGTATCACGTTTCTTTTGTCAATACAATTTAACAGTTCTGCGTACCTTATTTTCTGGAGCATAACATCTGGTCCGACCTGCCGGATCGAAAGGGGAGGATTGATAAATGGCGACCACGCGATCGGAAGCTAAAGTGGATGCTCTGGAGCGACTGGTGCTTTCCTCACAGGAGAATATCAGTAAAATGCAGGAAGACATGAATGGAATGAGGAAGAGCATCGGTGATCTGTCGGAATTGAAAACACTGGTGGAACGAGTATTACGCGGTAAGGAGAAAGAATCGTCGGAACGAGAGGGAAATCACTCACCTGAGGAATGGGAGGAAACTAACAGATTGCACAGGGGAGACGGCGTGGAGGATTTACGCTGGGCAATGCGGAAATTCGAAATTCCGTCGTTCAACGGGGCAGATCCTATAGCATGGCTGGGCAAAGCGGAGCAGTATTTCGAGATTCACGGTACGCCTACTTACCACCGATTAAAAATTGCTCATATATGTATGGAAGGCCCTGCAGTGCATTGGTTTCAATGGGCCCGTACCAGGAATCCGAACTGGAATTGGGAGCGCTTCGCTGAAGAATTGATAACTGGGCAAAGCGGAGCAGTATTTCGAGATTCACGGTACGCCTACTTACCACCGATTAAAAATCGCTCATATATGTATGGAAGGCCCTGCAGTGCATTGGTTTCAATGGGCCCGTACCAGGAATCCGAACTGGAATTGGGAGCGCTTCGCTGAAGAATTGATAAACCGATACAGCGGCAGGAAGGCTGCTAATCCATTCGAAACACTGGCTTCACTCAAGCAAGAAGATAAATCAGTAGATGAATATATTGAAGCCTTCGAGATGATGTTAGCGCAGGTGGGGGACTTGCCAGAGTTGCAGTGTTTGGGTTATTTTCTCAGTGGTTTGAGGGATGATCTGCGTTTGCGGCTGAGGACACATTGTCCTCGGACTATCACGCGTGCCATGGATTTAGCACGTAGTGTGGAGGAGGAGCTATCTGGGTTACCAGCGAGACAC